>JAGSMR010000075.1:2310000-2382500 GCA_029286605.1 Sericinus montela | reverse complement strand
GTGACCCAGCCATCGAAGGTATGGGTTTCCGTTGTGAATCCCGCTAGGTGCAATCATTTGTGTGATGAATATGAACTTTTGTAGTCAATAATGGATGTTTTATATGAATATATTAATATTTATATATCTAAATGTGTAGCTCTCTAAGAATATTGTTAACGTTCGGCTCACTATCTGCCACGTTGTGACAAATAAACTTCGGTGAAAAGTAGCCGTAAGTGTAGACATAAAATGTATATTGGTACTGGTATTTTAAACGTAATCTGGTAAAAATTAAAGTTCATACCGAATGTGATCGGGTGAATGCATTTTAATATGACTAATGTTCGCTTTGATTCAGTTACTTTGAGCCTTTACATTTGACTGAGTTCTCATAAACTTATAATTGAGAATGCAATTAATACTTTTTTTACCAAGTAGTTGTTATACCATATTTACTGAGTGTCATTTGTGAAAGACAAAAAAAGCAAAAAAAAGTATGTTTCCAGGAGTCGATTTTGGAATATTAAGAGTTATGTAGATACATTTTTAGCAAAGGGCAACGTTATACTTGTTGAGGCATCTGTCATACTTTTGTTGCTCATAAAATAAGTAAGTAGGTATAAGTAGTAAAATGAAAATAAATAAATAACTTAACGTTTTCCCCACCATCCAATGAAGATATTTTTGAGACTACGTGACAGGTGGTTCACCCGTCACCGTCTTTATGTCCAAATAATAATAAATCAATATAAATAACTTCACGCAATTCCCAATACAGAGGTAGACAGAGGTCTAGTCTACACAGTTAAGTCCCTTCGACCCACCTTCCACCGAAGATATTTTCGGGACAACATGACAGGTGGTGAGCCCGTCGCCGTCTTTATGTCTAAGCCTACTATGTTAATCGTTCATAAATTATTGCCAAAAACTGGGATCGAACTCGGATCTCGTGACTCCAATTCCGATTATCCAACCACTCGGCTATCGTGACTTGTATGTCCAAGCCAACGCTATAAATCGTACATAAGTTATTGCCAAAAACTGGGATCGAACTCGGATCTCGTGACTCCAATTCCGATTATCCAACCACTCGGCTATCGTGACTTGTATGTCCAAGCCAACGCTATAAATCGTACATAAGTTATTGCCAAAAACTGGGATCGAACTCGGATCTCGTGACTCCAATTCCGATTATCCAACCACTCGGCTATCGTGACTTGTATGTCCAAGCCAACGCTATAAATCGTACATAAGTTATTGCCAAAAACTGGGATCGAACTCGGATCTCGTGACTCCAATTCCGATTATCCAACCACTCGGCTATCGTGACTTGTATGTCCAAGCCAACGCTATAAATCGTACATAAGTTATTGCCAAAAACTGGGATCGAACTCGGATCTCGTGACTCCAATTCCGATTATCCAACCACTCGGCTATCGTGACTTGTATGTCCAAGCCAACGCTATAAATCGTACATAAGTTATTGCCAAAAACTGGGATCGAACTCGGATCTCGTGACTCCAATTCCGATTATCCAACCACTCGGCTATCGTGACTTGTATGTCCAAGCCAACGCTATAAATCGTACATAAGTTATTGCCAAAAACTGGGATCGAACTCGGATCTCGTGACTCCAATTCCGATTATCCAACCACTCGGCTATCGTGACTTGTATGTCCAAGCCAACGCTATAAATCGTACATAAGTTATTGCCAAAAACTGGGATCGAACTCGGATCTCGTGACTCCAATTCCGATTATCCAACCACTCGGCTATCGTGACTTGTATGTCCAAGCCAACGCTATAAATCGTACATAAGTTATTGCCAAAACTGGGATCGAACTCGGATCTCGTGACTCCAATTCCGATTATCCAACCACTCGGCTATCGTGACTTGTATGTCCAAGCCAACGCTATAAATCGTACATAAGTTATTGCCAAAAACTGGGATCGAACTCGGATCTCGTGACTCCAATTCCGATTATCCAACCACTCGGCTATCGTGACTTGTATGTCCAAGCCAACGCTATAAATCGTACATAAGTTATTGCCAAAACTGGGATCGAACTCGGATCTCGTGACTCCAATTCCGATTATCCAACCACTCGGCTATCGTGACTTGTATGTCCAAGCCAACGCTATAAATCGTACATAAGTTATTGCCAAAAACTGGGATCGAACTCGGATCTCGTGACTCCAATTCCGATTATCCAACCACTCGGCTATCGTGACTTGTATGTCCAAGCCAACGCTATAAATCGTACATAAGTTATTGCCAAAAACTGGGATCGAACTCGGATCTCGTGACTCCAATTCCGATTATCCAACCACTCGGCTATCGTGACTTGTATGTCCAAGCCAACGCTATAAATCGTACATAAATTATTGCCAAAAAACTGGGGATCGAACTCGGATCTCTTGACTCCAATTCCGATTATCCAACCACTCGGCTATCGTGACTTGTATGTCCAAGCCAACGCTATAAATCGTACATAAATTATTGCCAAAAAACTGGGGATCGAACTCGGATCTCGTGACTCCAATTCCGATTATCCAACCACTCGGCTATGGTGACCATGTAAGTAGTAATGTACGAGTTAAGAATTTTTATTTTAAAAATAATTAAAGATATTTTCTTTTATTTACTACCCTATTTAATGCTAACTCTTTAATTGCTAAACCGTAGTAAAAGTCAATAAGCATATACAAGTAATATTATTGAAATAGAATATTGCAATGTTTATTTTTTTATCCTTTAGCATATAGCCTAGTAGTTTGAGACCTTGTCAAGGAAGCCTAAAGTTGCGCGTTGGGATTTCGCTGCGTGAAAACATTGGCATGATGAATATGAATATTTTCATCATTGTAATCGTATCGTGGATGTATATGAATATTTTTATATATTTAATTGCAAACTTGGTGACATGACGGTAATGGACTCAAAACTTGACACGTTGGTGGTCCAAATACGGTCAATAAAAAGTGAGTCGACAGCACATAACTCTATCCCTATCTTTCCCTTGTATCGGTTAAACTAAAGTATATCTATGTTTAGGTTTTTTAATCAAAATTTTATAAGGAATAACGTCTGATTTTATTGTGTCTATTTGCACGTATGGGTTAGATGAACGGTAGTCCTAAAAGCAACCAGATGATTTCAGCATTTTCTGCTATCAAAGCGGACGTCATATAATGAAGATATCACAATAGCCAAGTGGTTGGTTGATGGCACTGGCAGCTAACCAACTTAATCTATTATCACAAAAAGCAGATAAAGAAGGAAACCAAGATCTGCATACTTAAGATACCGAAACATACGCAGTGAAAATACCCTGAAATACACTCAACAATATTAGAAATAAATACATACATAGATGCTCACAGCATCACATACATTGCTCTGATTCCAAAGTAAGTTGCTTAAGTAAACGTGTTATTACCTGCCACAATGTGCCAAACAATTTACACTGGTTAATAACTTGCTTGGTTTTAAAGGACTTCATTGTCTAGACCTCTACCTACCCAGGTATGGAAAACCAGAAATCTAGATAGTTGTGGTCCTTTTGACACACTTTTCACCGGAGCTTACATGAGACACCGTAGCTTGTGGCGAGTCTACCGCCATTTTAGCTTCTAAGAAAATTTTTGGTTGAAACATATTCACATACAATAACGCTATAAGCATTCAAGACTCGAGTAAAAACATTCATATTCATCACACAAATGTTTGCCCCTAGTAAGACTCAAATCCCGGGCCCTTAGCTTTGAAGTTAGGATCACTAACTACTAGGCTTTCTGATCCTTACTTAATATAGTATTTATATACTTATTAGTCAGTAGCAATAACTAATGACCTCTTACGTTAATGTAAAAATATAAAAGTATACAAATAAATATGCACAATGTTAAAAATTCCTATAAACACATTTACAATATTTAGTATTTCGATTTTCAGTGTCATCTCTATTTCCATAATATATCCGCTAACATTAAAGTGACCAACATACGCAAATTGTAGCTTACTTAATTTTGCACAATTCTAATTGTTATTTACATAATCCTAAATACAAATAGAAGGCAGATGGGAATTACGTAATGTAAACTCATCTATTTTATATCAGTAGTAACGTTTGCTTATTATGATGGCAAAACGACGCCGTATCTAAATGTCGCTTGCGTTCGTTGATACTTACTGCTATTGGAGAACCGTCGAAAACACTCGAACCGAGTTTTAAGACTGATGTGATAGTATAAGTATAAAAGTGTTAATATAAGTGTTAAATATGAAGTCACGATAGCCGAATGGTTGTGGAGGCCCGAGTTCGATCCCCAAGGGGCTGGCTCGTACCAATGGGTTTTTCAAAAACTTATGTACGAATATCGTTGGCTTGGACATAAATGCGGCGACGGGCTCACCACCTGTGACGTTGACCCGTAACTATCTTCGGTGGAAGGTGGGTCGAAGGGACATAATTGTCTAAACTAGACCTCTGTCTACCCCTGTATTGGGAATTGCGTGAAGATATTTTATTTATTTTTATATTTTTTAAATATGCTAAACGCTTGTTATTTTTTTTGTGATAGAAATATAGTTAACAATCCTGTTTTACACAACAATTTAATTAAATACGGTCACTATAGCTGAATGGTTGGTTGATCGGAATTTGAGTCAAGAGACCTAAGATCGATCCCCCAAAAGGTAGGCTCGTACCAATGAGTTTTTTTTATAACTTATTTACGATTTTTATCGTTGGCTTGGACATAAATGCAGCGACGGGCTCACCACCTGTGACGTTGACCCGTAACTATCTTCGGTGGAAGGTGAGTCGAAGGGACATAATTGTCTAAACTAGACCTCTGTCTACCCTGTATTGGGAATTGCGTGAAGATATTTTATTTATTTTATATTTTTAAATATGCTAAACGCTTGTTATTTTTTTTGTGATAGAAATATAGTTAACAATCCTGTTTTACACAACAATTTAATTAAATACGGTCACTATAGCTGAATGGTTGATTGATCGGAATTGAGTCAAAGACCTGAGTTCGATCCCCAAGTGGCTGGCTCGTACCAACGGGTTTTTCAAAAACTTATGTACGAATATCGTTGGCTTGGACATAAATGCGGCGACGGGCTCACCACCTGTCACGTTGACCCGTAACTATCTTCGGTGGAAGGTGGGTCGAAGGGACATAATTGTCTAAACTAGACCTCTGTCTACCCCTGTATTGGGAATTGCGTGAAGATATTTTATTTATTTTTATATTTTTTAAATATGCTAAACGCTTGTTATTTTTTTGTGATAGAAATATAGTTAACAATCCTGTTTTACACAACAATTTAATTAAATACGGTTACTATAGCTGAATGGTTGGTTGATCGGAATTTGAGTCAAGAGACCTAAGATCGATCCCCCAGATGGTAGGCTCGTACTAATGAGTTTTTTTTTATAACTTATTTACGATTTTTATCGTTGGCTCAGACACGATAAACTCACCTCCAAAATTGTCTTCAGTGGATGATGGGTCGAAAGAACTGAATTGTCTAGATGTTTGTCTACCCCAGCATTGGGAATGGCGTGAAGATATTTTTTTTTCATTAATACGGATGGAAATGCTTGACTCGAGTACAAGTATTCAAATTCTTTGAAATATTTGCCTCTCGCGGAATTCCGTATCCCTTAGATTAGAACTACCGACTCATCTCTCAGGACTTCATCTTAATCTTAAAATACCATCTTATCCCAAAATAACTGACCTTATTATCTTTACCGTTGTAATTCGTAGGTGTTAATGTGGACACAGAACAAACAATTTTACGCAATGATCCCTCACATGCGTGGGGGTTGAGCACATGTAAAATTATTCAGCGCGGCCTTATTTCTACATCGGTTAACATTATTGCGCTCCCGGGGTGCGACACCGCGCAAATATTCACCTTTAGCCTTTAGAAAGTACCTTTTGTTATGTTAATGTGAGACGGTCAACCAATATTGTTTGTCACGAAATATTTAAGTATTTTGACTGCTTCTTTTTTATTACACGGGTTAATTAAGTCAGTGTTATAAATCGGACTAACAAATATATGTAGTCATTTTAGGATCTCATGTCTTAATTAAATTCTATTGAATATTTGCTCGCAACTCAT
The DNA here is from genome assembly GCA_029286605.1 of Sericinus montela. Classification (NCBI taxonomy): domain Eukaryota; kingdom Metazoa; phylum Arthropoda; class Insecta; order Lepidoptera; family Papilionidae; genus Sericinus; species Sericinus montela. The sequence goes on along the minus strand of JAGSMR010000075.1, from coordinate 2,376,370 downwards.
GCTGGACTTTTAGTTATTAAATAAAAGACATATTTTTTTAATTCAACTGACACGTTGGCTCGCTGGGAAAGGTATATTTTTTATTTCAGATTTGCCGAGATCTCTCGTTTCTCTCCATATGAGAGTTTCAGAAATAGCAGCGCTTCAGGAAATATCGTGCCATAGGATCTTCTTCGACTCGAAAGATAAAGTCCAGTCTTCGGTTGCCCATGTAGCAAGTCACCATTTCTGAAATACCAGACCGACACCCAGCACACCAGTGATGGGTACCAGCGTCTGTTTTGCAAGATGTCTGGTACTGCTATGACTTGTTAAGCGTGGCGATTATGGCACATATATTCTTGCATCATTATAATTTTATTTAAAGTCACGGTAGCCGAGTGGTTGGGTGATCGTAATTCGAGTCAAAAGACCTGAGTTCGATCCCCATGTGTGGCTCGCACCAGGTGTTTTTTGTTTCAAAAACTTACGTATGATTTATATCGTTGGCTCAGACATAAAGACGGTGACGAGCCGATCACCTGTCACGTTGTCTCAAAATTATCTTCGGTGGAAGGTGGGTCGATAGGACTTAATTGTCTAGTCCTCTGTCTACGCCCCGTATTGGGAATGGCGTGAAGAAATTTTATTACATTAAAATTTTTTATTTTATATGTGATACAATTATTTAGATCTGGAAAAACTGCACGAATCAAGTGTTTTCCGTCCGTATGATAACTAAAAAGCTTCTGGCTGCCAATCAGAGGACATTCCGTGTTTCTGGGACCTTGAAGATATTTGAATAGGTAGTAAGGAAATATCTCTGGGAACTGTTAAACCGTATCGTAATGGCATTTAGGACCCAATGTATACAAATATAGACAGACGCACACGTTGCTCTGATCCCAAATGAAAACCTTAAGCAATTTTGTTATGTTAATGTGAGACGGTCAACCAATATTGTTTGTCACGAAATATTTAAGTATTTTGACTGCTTCTTTTTTATTACACCGGTTAATTAAGTCAGTGTTATAAATAGGACTAGTAAATATATGTAGTAATTTTAGGATCTCATGTCTTAATTAAATTCTATTGAATATTTGCTCGCAACTCATGCTGGACTTTTAGTTATTAAATAAAAGACATATTTTTTTAATTCAACTGACACGTTGGCTCGCTGGGAAAGGTCCCTGTTTCGAATCCTGCCCGTAACGGTTTAAATTTTCTATTTTTTATTTCAGATTTGCCGAGATCTCTCGTTTCTCTCCATATGAGAGTTTCAGAAATAGCAGCGCTTCAGGAAATATCGTGCCATAGGATCTTCTTCGACTCGAAAGATAAAGTCCAGTCTTCGGTTGCCCATGTAGCAAGTCACCATTTCTGAAATACCAGACCGACACCCAGCACACCAGTGATGGGTACCAGCGTCTGTTTTGCAAGATGTCTGGTACTGCTATGACTTGTTAAGCGTGGCGATTATGGCACATATATTCTTGCATCATTATAATTTTATTTAAAGTCACGGTAGCCGAGTGGTTGGGTGATCGGAATTCGAGTCAAAAGACCTGAGTTCGATCCCCATGTGTGGCTCGCACCAATTGTTTTTTGTTTCAAAAACTTACGTATGATTTATATCGTTGGCTCAGACATAAAGACGGCGACGAGCCGATCACCTGTCACGTTGTCTCAAAATTATCTTCGGTGGAAGGTGGGTCGATAGGACTTAATTGTCTAGTCCTCTGTCTACGCCCCGTATTGGGAATGGCGTGAAGAAATTTTATTACATTAAAATTTTTTATTTTATATGTGATACAATTATTTAGATCTGGAAAAACTGCACGAATCAAGTGTTTTCCGTCCGTATGATAACTAAAAAGCTTCTGGCTGCCAATCAGAGGACATTCCGTGTTTTTGGGACCTTGAAGATATTTGAATAGGTAGTAAGGAAATATCTCTGGGAGCTGTTAAACCGCATCGTAATGGCATTTAGGACCCAATGTATACAAATATAGACAGACGCACACGTTGCTCTGATCCCAAATGAAAAACCTTAAGCAATTTTGTTTTGGAATCAGAAACAATGATGTTACTACAAATATACAACTAGACCCGAGAAAATTTAGAAAAAGTGCTTTCTATATTGAACCAATCGGTGATCGAACCCGGGTCCTCAGAGCTCGACATCATGAAATCCGTTCCGCCGGATGCCACCCGTCCACGAAGGTCGACACTAACAAATTTTCTTTACAATAATTATGTTAGAAATGAGTGACTAAGTGACATACATTTTTCGCCATCAAAGCAAAGCCAAGCGTGAGATATGCGTGAGTAAACGTTAATTTTCAGAAATGAAAACCATTTATAACTCAATCTTTTGGAAATATTCTTGTCAAATCATTTAAAACAGCTTAAAAAGTGCTACGATTTAAAAGCGAAACTTCAAAGTACCAATTACAATTGAACGTGATTTTTAAGCAAAATTTAAAGATTAATTAACAATAGTAAAAGAGCATTCTACTAAAACCTTTTACATCGAGTTATATCAATTAAATTGAGAGGGTGTCCGGCGGCGACAATGCTATTTTTTATTTAGTTTTTATTTCTAGTGACGAAATAGCAGTTTTAATAGAATAGAAGTCCGTTAATGGATTTGCCCTTCAGCTGATTTGCTTTTATCGACCATTTTTTTTTATAGAAAAGGGTAGGCAAACGAGCAGGTGACTCACGTGATGGAAAGTGATTACCGCCGCCCATGAAGACCCGCAATACCAGAGGCATAACAGATGCGTTGCCGCCCATAGAGTGCCCCCCAGAACTAGGGGAGGAGGGTGTGTGGGCCTCCGGTTACCTGCACTCACCAGACGAAACGCAGAAATTTGTTAGACTTCTACTTCACGCCGGTATTCTGTGATGTCGTGGTACTTCACCGGTCGAGCCGGCCCATTCATGCAACAACAAAAGCTGATGCGTGGCTCTACCACTGTTAAACTGTTTGTTAACCATTAGTGATTGTTAATAAAAAAAAGGTAACTCAAATATTAAAAGTTATCATTTCTCTGTTAGTATCAACAATTTTTAACGTTTCATGCGTCCGAATAAAAAACCGGAACGTTTACATCATATATCACCTCGTGTGGTTATCCACGCGTGGTCCTTTTCTCCGTCCATCACAGTAATTTTTTCCGAATTAACTAGACCGATTAAATTGAAATTTGGTGTACAAATTGATTTATGTGATCCAAATTGCAAACTGTATCGAGGGGTGAGGATCATTTGGTTTATAGCATGTAGTGATGGAGATATTTAAAGAAAGTTCCTGCAAAAGTTCACAACAGGACACATACCTCTCCCGTTACGGACACTGTGCCATAATCGCCACGCTTGACAAGCGGATTAGCGATCGTAACACCAGACAGATTGCAAGTTAGATGCTGCTGCCCGTCACCGATCTGCTATATTTTGGTCCGGTACTTTTCGAGATGGTTATCCCGCCATCTGTCTGTAGTCGATTGCATTCAAGGCTTTTCTCATAGTCGCTCCTAATACACCCAGCAGAAGAAAATGGGGTGGAATATTATTAGTCCCTATCATATGACAATGTATGTAACGTAAGTCATCCTGAAAAAGCATATGCGCATAAATATTTTGTATATAAAAAGTATATTCGGACTTAGTACACATGTTTAATAAGTCCACTCACGTCCCAAACAGTGTCTTCAAAGAATTTGTCAGATAAGTTAGAGAGTTCTTATCGACAAAAATATAAGAGTACGTATGCAAGCTCATTTGAATTCTGCTTTGTGTGGATTTTCGAGGGATGAAAATATGAATAACGCCCTGATAGCTTAGTTGGTAGTGATCCTGCCATCGAAGGTACGGGTTTCGGGTTCGAATCCCGCTAGTGGCATTATGAAAGCATCTGTGTGTTGAATATAAATGTCTAAATTTAGGCTTATTTCGTAAAGTTGAAATAATTAAAATTTAAGGTGAAATTTTATCACAAATTAACAATACAATTATTTACATAATATACATACATAACGGCCTGTTAAAGTCCACTGCAGGACATAAGCCTCTCCCATAGGAAGGATTTAACATAATCGCCACGCTTGGCAAGCGGTTTGGCGATCGCAGTACCAGACCACTCGCATCTCAGACGCTGCTGTCAATTTTCGGTCTAATTATTTTGGTCTGATGTTTTTAGAGATTGTTATCCCGTGTCAGTTGAAATTTTAACTTTTTTCTCTTTAATTTAATAACATAAAAGTTCAGAATATTTATGCTTTAAAAATTTATAAAATTGCATAATAAAAATTAAGAAGGCGTTATCGTATTGATAATTCCTAATTGAAAAGTCAGGATTATCAAATTGTTATTTGCAAAAGGGATAACAGATGGCCTATGCCAATAAACAAGACATAAGTAATTTAATAGATCACAGATTTAAAATTTCAACTGATGCGCGTAAGACACGGTGGCTCGGAGGTAAGAGCGTCGCCACGGATCGGCGAAGGTCGCGGGTTGGAATCCCGCCTGTGTCAGTTGAAATTTTAACTTTTTTCTCTTTAATTTAATTAGTCTTGTTCAATTGAACTTTACTTACCAAGTATTTGTCAAACCACATTTACTGAGTGTCATTTGTGAAAGACAAAAAAAAACGTGGAAAATGTTTTTTGAAAAATTTGTTTCCAGGAGCCGATTTTAGAATATCGTTAGCTATAAAGTGTCTTGAGTGTTTTGTTAAGAATTATGAGGATACATTTTATAGCAAAGGGCAACGTAACACTTGTTAAGGCATCTGGCATACTTTTGTTGCTTATGAAATAAGGAAGTAGGTACAACTAGTTAAATAAAAATAAATAAATATAAATAATTATCTTCACGCAACTCCAAATACAGGGGTAGACAGAGGTCTAGTCGAGACAATTAAGTCCCTTCGACCCATCTTACACCGAAGATATTTTCGAGACAACGTGACAACGTGATGAGCCCGTCACCGTCTTTATGTCCAAGCCAGCGATATAGTTCTTACATAATTTTTTTGAAAAACCTATTGGTCCGGTCTGTCGACTCGAAATTCTGACCACCCAACCACTCAGCTATCGTGACTCTTAAATAATAAAACAAATAAATAATTTCACGTCTTTCCCAAACTGTGGTAGGCAGATTTCTAGACAATTAAAGTGCTTTTGACCAACCTTCCAACCAATATCTTTGTGACAACGTACCAGGTGGTGAGCCCGTCGCCGCCTTTATTTCCAAGCCAACGCTATAAATCGGTGTATAAATCTATGGTGACCAATTAAGTAGTAATTAATTGTAAAAATAATGGATAAAATGTTTTCTTTCATTTATTAACCATTTTAATTAAACCTTACTTTATACACACACACACACACACACACACACACACACACACACACACACACACACACACACACACACACACACATATATATATATATATATATATATACATATATATATATATATATATATATATATATATATATATATATATATATATATATATATATATATATATATATATGCGTGCCACTGTTCGAATCCCGCCCGCGTCAGTTGAAATTTTTAAAAACATTTTTTTCTTTAATTTAATAACATAAACTTCACCCTAACTTATATGCTTTAAAAATCAATAAAAAACTTATTATTACCTGTCAGGTTGTTTCAAATAATCTGCGGTGAAAAGCGGTGAAAGGTTAATAAGTCGGTATAAAATAGTATACACTATAACCTATCTACGTATACATTTCATTCTAAAGCCATATCAAGTTCGTAACAATGAGCACTAAAAGTTTGCTCCACGATATTGTTCGCGCGTCGTTTTCTACTCACTTTATGAGTTGTCTGAGCGAGCTTTATTTCTTATGCGTGAAAACATACCAACTACAAAGTAGCCACGGTAGTCGAGTGGTTGGAAGATCAGAATTCGAGTCAAGCGACTCGAATTCGGTCGTAGTTTGGTAGGCTCGTACCTATGGGTTTTTTCAAAAACATATACAATCTTTGGCTTGACAGAAAGACGGCGATAGGCTTACCACCTGTTCCGTTGTCTGAAAAAATGTTTTCGGTGAAAGGTACTTTAAAAAGAATTTATTGTCTGACCTCTGTCCATCCCAGTATTGGGAAAGGCGTGATTTTTTTATATTTTTTAAAACAAAAATTCGACATGGATATATTTGTTATTTATTGTATAATTTAGCTCCTCTTTGTTGTCGCCAATTCCCTTGCCAAGCTTGGCGATTATGCCAAACGGGAGACTCGTACGTCCTGCATTGAAATTTTACAGTCCTTTAAGCTTGTGTGTATGTAAATCAGACGTGTTCGTTTGACGACCTCCGTGGACAAGTGGTTTACACACCAGTTTGCATTGTATCGCCAGCTCTGAGGTCCGGGGCTCGATTCCCGGTCGGGACAACGCAAAAACGCTTTTTCTTCATTTTCTGGGGTTTCTGTTCGTGGTACCTTCTTTGGTTTTGATTCCATAACTCTAGTTCGTAATTTAGCATCATTTTCTTCCCGTGAGTATTTTAAAAAGGGCGACTCGGTACAGAGCCTTGAGAAAGGTAATACCGATAGGTAGAACAATAATAATCTCTAAAAATTATCCAAATCCTATATTTTCATACCGTTCCATAAGGGATAGACAGAGTTCTAGACAACTAAGTGCTTTCTACTCATCTTTCAAAGAAGCAATTTTAAGGAACAATAGGTGGTGAGCTTGTCGCCGTCTTTATGTTCAAGTCAACGATATAAATCGTACATGAGTTATGAGAAAAAAACCATTGGCACGAGACTTTCACATGGCGATCGAACTCGGGTCTCTTGTCTCTCATTTCGATCAATGAACCATTCGGCTGTCATGGCCATAAAAGTGTTTTGCTAATTGCAGAATATACGCCTGCACAAGTTTTCCCAAAAAAAAAAATAAACCGTTCGGAGACGTAACCAATACGTTCCGAATTTCCATAATAATTTTCTCAGCAGATAAAATTTACAATGAAACAGATAAAAAAAACTTCCAACGCAGAGTATTGGATTTCCGAACGCTTTACCGCCAAAAGTGAGGTTTATTGCTAATAAGTCAGACCAGAGGCGCGATTTATCGGTGATCTGTGACCATAAAGGTTAAGGGATAATATAATGTTTTTATTATAAATATTATTAGTATTTACGTAAACAGTAATATTTTTTCCACTCTTTTTTATGGTGTCTCGTTACTTTATTAATACTTTCACGCATTAATCTAATACTGGGGTAGACAGAAGCTTAGACTATTAACTCGTTTCGACACACTTTTCACCGAAGCCTATTTGAGATAGCGTAGCTGTGGCGAGTCTATCGCCATCTTAGCGCCAAGCCCATTTTACGGCAGAGACGGTAGCTTACTTAACTTTGCATACCTAACTAATGCTAACCTAACTAATGCTAACTTAATTACGTAATCCTAAATACAAAAAGAAAGCAGATGGGAATTACGTAATGTAAACTCATCTATTTTATATCAGTAATAACGTTTGCTTATTAGGATGGCAAAACGACGCCGTATCTAAATGTCGCTTTCGTTCGTTTACTGCTATTGGAAAACCGTTGAAAACACTCAAACTGAGTTTTTAGTTTGAAGTGATAATATAAGTATTAAAGTGTTAATATAAGTGTTAAATGTGCTAAACGCTTGTTACTTTTTACTGTTACAGAAATGTCCTCTACATTTAACTCTAATTTAAGGATGGCCGGTTGGGTTCTGCTAAAGAATATACTATTCTCTTCTTCCCGAGGGTTTCGTAGAATCCAATTTAGGGTAAAAGCCTTAAAAATGCAAATGGCTACTGATAACCATCTCAAAAATACAATACCAAAGTTCAGCAGGCAGCAAGTCGGGCAGCAGCGTCTATGGTGAACGTATGGGTACTGCGATCGCCAATCCGCCAACCAAACGTGACGGTAATGGCATTCCCTTCCCGGATGGAAGAGGAATCTTGCTAGCAGTGGACTTTGTCGGTTTGATATTATAATGATGATGCGTTGTAAAATTTAGTACATAGAAAGGATTCCTAATAGCTTGTAAAACTAGCCTATATTACTAATTTTTTTTATGTTCATGCATTTGTCAACTCAGATACTTTGAGGCCTAGACAACTAAGTACTTTCGATCCACATTCGTACTTACATATGTGAGCGATGAGACAAGTGGCGAGCCTGGCATCATGTTAGTTTCAAGGTAACTACACGGTGCTTATACTACCTTTTACTACTACTTACGTCCAAGGAAACTATATCGTACTGCATATACAACTCCTTCGCTCTCACTTATAAAACTCTGGATCGAAATTCCTTTTGACACTTTAAGCATCTAGCAAATTTATTGCCATTTTGAAATCTTTTACCTTGGTCGCTTCTTGCAGCACCCTCGGAAAAAAGAGGATTCTATTTACTCCTACACTGTTACCACACAGAAATCATATTAAAACAAATTTTAGACAAAGGGCTGACCAATGATATCCGACTTATTCATCATTTCATCGAAGCTTATTTTGGACGACGTAACGGGTGGTGAACCTGTCGCCATCACAGTATCCAAGTTAATGGTGCAATATAGTTACATAGATATATATTTACTTAGCAAAATATTCATATATACAGATCTTCAAATCGTGAAAAAATATTCCTCACAAAAAGACAACCTCCGTGGACGAGTGGTTGTGGTGCCTACGTTGTATTCGATTCGATAACATAAGTGCTTTAGTTGAGTGGGATTAGATATTGCAACCCTTAGCTTAACAGCAGGTTCACTACTAACACGATTAAATGGTCTTCATCTTAATCCTAAAATACCATATTATCTCAAAATAACAGACTTTATTATTTGAACCAATGTAATTTGTAGGTGTTAATGTGGAACCAGAACAAACAATTCTACGCAATGATCCCTCATATGCGTGGGGGTTGAGCACATGTAAAATTATTCAGCGCGGCCTTTATTTCTACGTCGGTTAACATAATTGCGCTCCGGGGGTGCGACACCGTGCAAATATTTATTTTTAGCCTTTTGAAAGTACCTTTTGTTATGTTAATGTGAGACGGTCAACCAATATTGTGTGTCACGATATATTTAAGCATTTTTGACCGCTCCTTTTTTATTACACGGGTTAATTAACTCTATGAGATCATTCAAAGTACCATTTACAACTGAACGTGATTTTTAAGCAAAATTCAAAGATTAAATAACGATAGTGAAAGAGAATTCTACTCAAACCTTTTACATCGAGTTATATCAATTAAATTGAGAGGGTGTCCGGCGGCGTCAATGCATTTTTTATTGAGTTTTTATTTCTAGTGACGAAATAGCTGTTTTATAGAATAAAAGTCCGTAAACGCATTTGCACCCTCGCAAATTTGCTTTTACCAACTGTTACTATTTGTTCACAAGAAAATGTTTAAAATTAAAAACGGCACCTTAATATGACCACGCGGGGTCCTTCTCTCCGTCCGTCACAGTAAATTTTTTCACACATTTGGATCATTTTCTGTTATACAAATTACAAACTGCATCGTGTGACGATCCGAGGCAGATAAAGGTAACTAAACACATTAATGAATGACGGCATCACAAACTGAAGAAGGCATTAGCGGTCAAGCTAATTTTGTTTTTCGTGTTATATTGAAATAAGCGTTCCAGTCACGATTATGCGTTGTTTTTTTTAAGTAGCCTTTAAAGGTACATGTTGAGTATTGATTAGAATATACGAATACACATGCACGGTACATTGGTCCCGTACAAGATGACTTTTAATAAGAGCGCCTCAAAATAAATCTACATTAAAGCTAATTGACGATCGCAATACCAGACACGTCGCAACAAATTGTCTGCAATTTACACGAAAACCTAATGCATTATACCATTCTCCTGAAACTCTCCGTCCTCAAGTAGAAACAAAGGAAAAGTGGTATGAGGGGAATTAAAAAAATATCTTCACGCCATTCCCAATAATAAGGTAGATAGAGACGACCCGGTTTTCAACGAAGACATTTTTTATGACAACGTGCCGTGGGATGGTGAGCCCGACAGCTGTCGGTAGTTGGTTGCATTTTCAAGGTTTTCCCTTGGTTCTATTTACTACACCCACGTGAAGAAAAGGTATATTCTTATGCCATTATCACATGGCAACATATGTAACATAAATCATACTTAAAAAGCGTATATCTTTGCATCATAATAAAATTCGTCTATTCGGATTTAGTACTCATGTTTAATAAGTCTAATCACGTCTCAAACAGTGTCTTCAAAGAATTTGTCAGATAAGTTGGAGAGTTGTTATCGACAAAAATATACGAGTATGTATGCAAGCTTATTTAAATTCAGCTTTGTGTGTATTCAGTTGGTGACCTTGTCATCGGTACGGGTTTCGGGTTCGAATCCCGCAAGTGGCAATATGAAAGCATATTGTTTATTGAATATAAATGTTTGTATTTATGCTCATTTCTTAAAGTTGTACATTGAGTTGCATCGTCATCTCATGAAATATATTATTGCATTATATTCATTACTGTATATTTATATTTCATATGTGTTTGTATGAAAGTATACAGCATATACACATTAAAAAGTCAAGTAGCAGCCTGTAAATAAAAGGCATCTTCTTAAATATTTCTCAAGGATTAGAGCAATTGTAACATTGTTACAAATCCATCACAAAAAAAATTGCAAGACGTTGGCTTGGCTTTACCATACGAAGAATTTGCTTCGAATTTTTTACCTTGCTTCGCTTAAGCTCGCTGGGGATTGCAACTTCAATAAAGCTCGCTTTGAAGCGCGCGCGAACCTAAACATAGACCTCTCCCATAGGAAGGATTTACCATAATCGCCACGCTTGGCAAGCGGATTGGCGATCGCAGTACCAGACCACTCGCACCTCAGACGCTGCTGTCCGGTCTAATTATTTTGGTTTGATGTTTTTAGAGATGTTTATCCGCCATCTATCGGTATACAATTAATTTTGTTTATTACAATATTGCAAACTACAGAATGAATTTTCTTATAGACTCCAAGATTATTCGTCGTAAACTCTACCTACATATTTGTTATATTCCACTGGCAATAAACATAAAATTTATATTAGTCCTGCTATCTTAAACGCAATCGTGTAAAATTAAAGTTCATCCCGACTGTGATCGGGTGAATGCATTTCAATATGGCTAATGTTCGCTTTGATTCAGTTACTTTGAGGCTTTACATTTGACTGAGTAATGAAAAACTTATAATTATATATTTAATTAGTCTTGTTCAATCAAACTTTATGTACCAAGTATTTGAGAACTTTATTTACTTTCGCAGTATTTGTCAGTGAGCGTCATTTGTAGAGGTATAAAAAAAAATAGAAAATGATGTGTTTTTTTTTTTTGGAAAATATTTGCTTTTACGAGTTCATATTGGAATGTGGTAAAATCTCAGGAGTCTTGAGTGTTTTATGAAGAGTTATGGGCATACATTTTATTGCCAAGGGCTACGTAATACTTGTTGAGGAATCTGGCATACTTTTGTTGCTCATGAAGTAAGTAGGCATTACTATTAAGTTGTAACTAGCATGTTAACAATTTTTATTGTATAAATAAGAAAATTACAAATGCTTCAGTTACATGTTTTCTTTCTATTTTTTAACATTTTTAATAGCTATTACAACCGACTCTTTTAAGTGCTAAAACTTAGTAAAACTTAATTTACACAAGTAATATAATTTAAACAGCATATTGCGATGTTTATTTATTTTTATCCTTTAACTTCTCTTCGCGATTTCGAATTTCGCTGTATGCAGACATTGGCATGATGAATATGAATCTTTGTAATCATACCGTGGATTATGAATTTTTGAAATCATATTGTGGATGTATATGAATATTTATACATATTTCACTGTAAGCTTTAATACACTTCGATGAAAAGTGGGTCGATAGCATCTCTATCGTCCCCTGTATTTTTTAAACTAAACTAAAAAAAAAAACTATATTTATGTTTTAATAATAGTTTTCTTCGGAATAACGTTTGATTTTATTAGCTCTACTTGCATTAACCAGTTAGATGAACGGTAGTAGTAAAAGCAACGAGATATCAGCATTTCCTGCTTTCAAAGCGGCAATAAATTCTGGACCTTATATAATGAAGATTACGTCTTTATATAATTCACGGTTGCCAAGTGGTTGGTTGATCAGAATTCGAGTCGAGAGACTCAAGTTTCAAGAGATTGAATACAAAAATTGCTGATTAACAATTTAACGGTGTCGGCAGTTAATCAACTTAATCTATTGTCCCAAAAAGCAGATAAAGAAGGCGACCAAGATCTGTCTAAGTAAGATACCGAAATACACGCAGTGAAATAAAATACCCTGTGATACACTCAACAATATTATAACTTAATACATACACAGTTGCTCACAATAGCACAAACATTGCTCTGATTCCAAAGTAAGTTGCTAAAGCAAGTGTGTTATTACCTCTCACGTTATTACCTCAGTTACGTTGTTATTACCTCTCACAATAATCTGCGGTGAAAAGTGGGTTGAAAGGACTTCATTGTCTAAACCCGGGTATGGGAAATTACGTGAAGAAAATATGGGAATAACAGAGAAAGGTGATTAAGGCGGTATATAATATTATATACTATAGCATATCTACGTATCCATTTCATTCTAAAGCCATATCAAGTTCGTGACAATGAGCACTAAAAATTTGCTCCACGATATTGTTCGCGCGTCGTTTTCCTCACTTTATGTGTAATCTGAGCGAGCTTTATTTCTAATACGTTAAAACATATACCAACTATAAAGTAGTCACGATAGCCGAGTGGTTGGATGATCAGAATTCGAGTCAAGCGACCCGAGTTCGGTCGTAGTTTGATAGGCTCGTACCAATGGGTTTTTTCAAAAACATGTACCATTTATATCTTTGTCTTGGACAGAAAGACGTCGATAGGCTTACCACCTGTTCCGTTCTTTGATAATTTTTTTTCGGTGAAAGGTACTTAATTGTCTGGACCTCTGTCTATCCCAGTATTGAGACAGGCGTAAAATTTTTTTTAAAACAAAAATTCAACATAGATATATTTGTTATTTATTGTATAATTTAGCTCCTCTTGTCATCGCCAATTCCCTTGCCAAGCTTGGCGCTTATGCCAAACCCTGCTCTACGGGAGACTCGTACATCCAACATTGAAATTTTACAGACCTTCAAGGTTGTGTGTATGTAAATCTGACGTGAACGTTTGACGACCTCCGTGGAGAAGTGGTTTACACACCTGTTTTCATGGTGTCGCTAGCTCTGTGGTCCGGGGTTCAATTCCCGGTACCTACTTTTATTTAAATATTTCCCGCTTTTTCCAGTGAGTATTTTAAAAAGGCAAATTAAGCCTTCAGGTAGTTAATGGCTACCGATAGATAACTGAATAATAATCTCCAAAATTACCATAAGGCCCTCCCCTCCCAATGGGGGAGGGGGAGGGTGTGGGCCTTTTTATTTCAGATTTGTCGAGATCTCTCGTCTCTCTCCATATGAGAGTTTCAGAAATATCAGCGCTTCAGGAAATATCGTGACATAGGATCTTCTTCGACTCGAAAGGTATAGTCCAGTTTTCGTTTGCACATGTAGCAAGTCACCATTTCTGAAATACTAGACCGAAACCCAGCAGACCAGTGATGGGTACCAGCGTCTGTTTTGCAAGATGTCTGGTACTGCTATGACTTGTAAAGCGTGGCGATTATGGCACACATAAATTCTTACATTATAATTTTATTTAAAGTCACGATAGCCGAGTGGTTGGGTCATCGGAATTTGAGTCAAGAGGCCTGAGTTCGATCCCCAGATGGGGCTCGCACCAATTGTTTTTTTTTTCCAAAAAATCATGTATGATTTATATCGTTGGCACAAAGAGTTGACACAAGAACACAAAGACAGCGACGAGCTAATCACCTGTCACGTTGTCTCAAAATTATCTTTGGTGGAAGGTGGGTCGATAGGACTTGATTGTCTAGTCCTCTGTCTACGCCCCGTATTGGGGATGTCGTGAAGATATTTTATTATATTATATTTTTTTTATTTTATATGAGATACAATTATTTAGATCTGGAAAAACTGCACGAATCAAGTGTTTTCCGTCCGTATGATAACTAAAAAGCTTCTGGGTGCCAATCAGAGGACATTCCGTGTTTTTGGGAAGATATTTGAATAGATATTAAGGAAAAAATCTGGGAACTGTTAAACCATATCGTTATGGCATTTAGGGCCGAATATATACAAAGATAGACAGACGCACACGTTGCTCTGGTGAAGTCCAAACGAGGTGCCGTGAAAAGTGATATTTAATAACAATACTAAATAGACTGGCTATTCTATTGAATACGTTATTATTATTTTTATTTTGTATTTTATATATTTATTTTTGTATTTTTAGGTATATTATAAATGTCTTATACAGATAATAACAGCGAACTCGACAGTTTTTTTTTTCAGCTAATACCACAGATTCCGATAGCAGTTTTCTTAGTTTTCAACCAATTCCTGATTTTCTAGCCGCCCAGTTTTCTGATGTTCCCAAGCATTTTAACGTTGTTCATATTAATGCCCAGAGTATTCCGGCTCACTTCCCCGATATGCTGGCAACGTTCGACAATAAGCATATTCATGCAATTCTTGTTTCTAAATCTTGGTTTAAACCTTGCCTTCCGTCCACAAATTTTCTTTACCAGGTTTTCAGCTTATTCGAAATGATCGCACATGGGTGGTGGTTGGGGCGTTGCCATATATATTCTAGCGTTTATTCCTTTCTCTGTTCTCGATATGTCAGCGCAACCATCTTAGTCTAATGCGGGCGAACATCTTTTCATTGAGTTGGAACTCTCTCACACGAAAGTATTACTAGGAGTATATTATTGCCCTTCATCAAGAATAGATTTTTACTTCTTTCGAGAAAATTCTCGAAGATTTGTCTTCTTCGTACTCCCATGCTATAATCATGGGCGACTTTAATACATGCCTACTTAAACAAGACTCTAGATCTTCCGTCTTCCAATCAATTATTGAGTCCACTAATCTCACTATTCTTCCCTGAATGCAACACATCACTTCCCAAATACTACACCTTCCCTGCTAGACCTTATATTTATATCATCGTATGATCATGTCGCTAAGCATGGGCAGTACTCAGCTGATGCCTTCTCTTACCACTATCTTATATTTCTCTCTTATAAAATACGTCCGCATTATTAATAATCCATGAAAGGGTACAAAATGGAGACCAAACAAAGGTTTGGAACTTTCTCAGATCAATGGGCGTTGTAAAACTGAAATGACCCAGTTTATAGAAATCTAAACATTGATTTACTTAATCAATACTTTCATTTCTTGTTCTAACCTTGTTTGATTTGGAGTCCAAATCAAACACGTTACAATATCTTTCATCTCTTCCAATCACCAATCATTCAACTTTTGTCTTAAACCAATTTTCTGTTTGTGATGTTAAGAAAAGCGTGCTGTCGATAACTTCCAATGCGGCGGGTTGTGACGGTATCAGCCTAAATATGCTACTTCCTATTCTTGATATTGTCACTCCAATTCTTTGCTATGTTCTCAACCTCTGTATCCTGTGGTGTTTTCCCAACTTTATGGAAAAATGCTCAAATTATTCCCTTACCTAAAAAAATCAACCCTGTGACCTATTCCGACTACCGTCCTATTTCTATTTTACCATTCCTATCAAAAGTCCTAGAACGTTTTGTGTGTAACCAGCTCAAATATTTCAGCTTTCAAATATTACAGCTCAAAATTCTTGTTTAAATCCATTACAATCTGGTTCTCGTCCGGGACATAGCACGACAACTACCTTAGTCAATATTACGGATGATATCAAAGCATGTATGGAAGCAGGTAAATTAACTATTCTCACTTTACTTCATTTCAGCAACGCTTTTAACACTGCTGATTTCGACATATTATTAGGTATTCTCGGCTCTCTTAACATATCTCCAACAGCGATTGATTGGTTTCGTAGCTACCTGTATGAACGACGGCAGCTTATAAAAGTGACAATTCATTTTCTGGTTGGTGTAATACTGCTGCTGGTGTACCACAGGGCGGCGTTTTATCTCCTTTGCTCTTCGCAGTTTTTATAAACTCAATATCCAACGAATTAATTTCTTCTTACCATCTTTATTCAGATGATTTACAAATATATAGCCAAGCTTATCCCAGTGAATTATCTGTTGCCATTAATTCTATTAATGATGATCTAGAGCGTATATCGAAGTGGAGAAAAAATTATGGTTTAAAAGTGAATCCTTCAAAAACCCAAGTGATTGTTATAGGAAGTTCTAAGATGATCGCTAAATCATCTCTGCAAGAACATCCACAGATAGTTTTGAAGGACATGTAATCCCAATAAGTGATAAAGTTAAGAGCTTAGGATTATCATTGACAAGACATTGTCGTGGGGACCTCAGTTACAGGAAGTTACTTGCAAGCTGTTCGCTTCCGTGAATTCCTTGAGGAGATTACGCAATTTTCTTCCTACTGTCTCCAAGGTTGCTCTTGCACAATCTCTCTTACTTCCAATCCTCGACTATGCTGATGCCAGCTATCTAGATCTAACTGAGTGGCAATTTAATAAGCTTGAGCGACTTCAAAATTTTTGCATACGATTTATATTTGGATTACGTAAATATGATCATGTTTCAGTTTTTCGGCCTAAGCTCATGTGAGCGCTAAATTCGGCTTCGCCGGATTTCTCACATTCTTCGCTTCTATACAGTGTGTTGTTTCATCCTTCATATCCATCTTACCTTAAAAGTTTTGAATTCCTTAACGACACATATACCCTACATTTGAGGTCTTCAGAGAACTTAGTTTTAAATATGCCTGCCCACCGTACTAAATATTTCGATAGATCGTTCGAGGTCCAAGCTGTGACTATGGAATGACTTACCCTTTACAGCAAGGCGAGCTCAATCCTTCCCAGCTTTTAGAACTGCTGTAAGGAGTCATTGCAGAAACGTGCTCGTCGCGACCCCTGCCAGCCTTTTCAGGGCTTCAATTCTACACAGCTGCGCATCCATGCCAACGAGGGTTAGCGCGTCCCCCAAGGCGACGCACACCAGTTCGTCCTCGTTGGTGTGCAATGCAGCGAGCAAAGCGGCGATGGGGACCGCCACCCGTCACGCACAGTCCGACACGGCGGAAGGTGGAGGACGGAGTGCAGAGTTGGCACGTGGAATGTTAAAGGAGGAGGAGGAGGTGGAATGAGAGATAAGACGAATGAGTTAATTGAAATAATGAAAGAAAGAGAATTAGATGTCGTGTGTTTGTCGGAGACCAAGCGGAAGGGCAGCGGTATTGAAGAGCTTCTCCTGGCGGGGCGTTAGCTCTATGGTCCAGAGTCCCGGCGAGCGAAAGCGCCTGCCAGGGAGTGGGGGTGCTGCAGTCGTCTCGGTTGGTCGATGTTATGACTGAATATAAGGTTGTGAACTCGAGACTTCTCTGGGTTCGCTTTAAATTAAATTAAATTGGGAATGACGAAGTTATTCCTTTTGGCTGTTTATGCGCCGGTAGCTTCGTCGTCCAGAGCTGAGCTGGAGGAGTTTTGGGAGAATGTAAGAGAAGTTGTAGACTTGGTTAGAGGAAACGAAAGAATTGTTGTATGTGGTGATTTGAATGAATGGGTTGGTACCGCTCGGCCAGGGTACGAGTTGGTGCTTGGAATGTTTGGTGATAAAAGGGTTAACGATGCTGGCAAGCTTATACTGGCTGTATGCAAGGAAAAGGGTCTTCTTGTCTTCTTGCGTCACAAGAAAATCCATATGTATACTAGAACAAGAGAGAATGATAGAAGTATGATCGATTTATTCCTGGTGGATGACCGACTGCAAAAACAGGTGATGGATACACGAGTGTTCCGGGGTGCTGACCTGGGAACGGACCACTATCTAGTGATTACTAGATTTAGGGTCTGTTCGCGGGTTGGCGCCACTGGAAGGCGATACCAGAACCACAGTCGGTGGTAGCATCCGAAGCTGGAAGCTTCAGTTCCATCATGTTTAGCATGTTTCTTGTGCCCAATTAAAAAACGAAACCACGTGTACGTATAAAAGTCTTGAATTGAACTTAATTGAAATCGACCGATTGAATTAAAATTTGGTACACATATCATTCTCTCTGACTCAAATTAACAAACTACATTGAGTGATATATATGTGAAGATAGAAACAACATCACATACATTCCCAATGTAAGAATCTTAAGAACTTATGGTATGGGAATCGGACACAACGAACGTACCACAAACACCCAGACCCAAGAAAATTTATAAAAAGTGGTTTTTCTACATTGACCCGAGCGGAAATCGAACCCGGGACCTCGAGATGACGACACCTTGAAAACCGGTGTTTACGCCACACTTCCACGGAGGTATATCAAATATAAGAGAAAATAAACGAAAATTGACACGTCCCTCCCTCCTCTATCTCCGAAAACAAATAAGTTTCCTTATATGTACATTACGGGACAACGATAAAAACATTAATTCTTTAAAAAATATCTTCATACATATTCCAATACCAGGGTAGATAGAGGTCTAGACCATTAAGTTCTTTCGACCCACCTTTCATCAAAGACATTTTTCGGGAGAATATGACAGGTGGTGAGCCTGCCGCCATCTTTATGTCCAAGAAAACCCTTGGCGTTTGGTCCCAAGGTCCCTTGGGATTGAACACGGAACTCGTGACTTAAATTTCGATCAAGCACTCGGCAATTGTGACTAAATATTTTTAAATAACATGATATATCAACGACCTTTGTAGACGAGTGACGTCCACACTAGTTGTCAAGAAATCTCCAGCTCTGCGGTACCGGATTTGATTCGTGGACTGGTCAATGTAGAATACCGCTTTGCTGCATTGTCTGGGATCTGAGAGTTTATGGTGCCTTCGTTGTTTCTGATTCCATAACACAAGTAATTACACTGCTTACTTTGAGATCAGAGCAATGTATGTGATGTTCTCCCTATCAATATATTTACTTGTTGTACGGAACCCTCCTCATGCGAGTTGTATTTGTGTTTTTACCTTTCACAAGTACAATTCATGTTCCTAAGGTAATTGATGAACCGATTATCAGACTTTCGGTAACGTTGTCGTGCCTTACATGTTTATTTTCCTTCTTCGAATCGCAGTTTACAGACCATTATTTTTTTCTTTCCTTTTCTTTACCTCTTGGTAAATTAGTGTATTTACCTTTCTATGAGAATTACGTGTGTTTAATTTTTGTTTGATACGATTTGAAGCCTGCCATTTGTTTGTAGCTGTTGTCATTTGTCAAGCCGTTCATATTGTGGTGACATCTACGTCTCCACATTAGGAGCTCGCTAGTAGCGGACAATTCAGGAACGACATTGATATTCTGCATCGCGCTATCGAAGTTCTTACAATACTAGGCTTATAATAATATATACGATTACCGATAGCAAACTGTCAGATGACTGGGGCCCTCGGATCGCATGTCCCTCACCCCATGTCGGAAGTTTCTTTTTTCGTTTATAGGGGGTGCAGCGCTTCGCAGCAGCATCCATCGTTGTTACCCTATTTCTAATTTACGAGCATTTGTCTTTACAAGTCTCCACAGATGAAGCTGTAAAGTCCTCTCGGCCAACAGCATCACGTGGTTGATTTTTCTTCTGTATGTTTCTCTTTCTGAAATCCGAGTCATACACTGGTTGCTTCGGTGGCCTCTCGATCAGAAAACGAGTGTGTAAAGAATTTTCCTCCACGGTAACCAAAAAAGAACATAGGCTGAGGAGGGTCATGAGCATCCGACCTAGCATGCAGCTACCTTTTTCGTCCAGCACATTATCCGCAACACCCTGACATTCACAGACCCAATGAGGTGGTCAATTCCTATGCCAATATTATACGACAATATAAGTTTATTGTCCAATAATAATTTGATAGCATTAAATTAAGCTATAAGCTACTTATCGATATCAATAAATCTATAAAATATTTTACAACAAAGCCTCAAGTAATAGCCCCGATACTAATAGGGTCACATTAGGATACATTGAACGCACAAATAACTCATAAATGAAATTGTAAAGGCTTATTCCCTAATAAATTCAGTTCTATCTGTTGTGCAGTAGGGAATTTCCACGAAACTCATTAGGTCGTTACGTGAAAAGGCCAGCTTGACCGGCTTGAGCGAAGTAGAAGCCTGTGTTTCTGCTTTCGCCGGATACTTAAAGTCACTGGAAACCCACACACACATCTTAAAAATCAATCTAATTAAAACAAATACTGAAAAATGAAAACCTCAAAAATAATGTAATTATACAAAAATTACTATAATATGTACCTAATTAAAACAAAATGAAAATAAAAATGAAAAAGGGAATTAAAATCGTTGTACACTTGTACACAATTCACTTTATTAATTAACCTTCCGGTTTCGCCTTACGGCATCATCAATACCCTGAAAAAGTGAATTGTGTACAAGTATTCAAAAATGAATTTTAATGCAATGCAATTTCACCAAGTGACAACAATCGCAAGTATAAATTATAAAAATGGGAAATTTTGTGTAGCAGCAAAACTTCGTGAAATGGACGGAGCTCAATAATAATCGGAATAGAGAAACTCAATTTATATTTCAGTCCTACCCGCATTAAACGTAAATCACGTCAATAAATTTATTCCCTTTGTTACACATTTAAATGTCAATTTTAGACGAACTTTAGTAAAATCATTCAGCATCATACTAGTCTAATAAACAATAGCTAATAAGTAATCTGTCCCTGTCACTCTCTCAAACACTTCGCTAATATACATTTTTTTTAAATGTATGGAACTACGGTAATTGGTTACCTTCGCGTTAGCTAAGTATGTTTAGACGTTGACATTTGCCGATGTGTACTTTGGGATCAGAGCAATGTAAGTGTTGTCCCAATCGACCAAATCATTTAAGAAAGCAAAAATACTGCAGCAAATATATTTTACCACGATATAATTACATATACGGACCCCGAAATTCTATTATCTCACTACTTATTATACCCATCTAAGTATGAAACGTGACAAATGGTGAGCCCATTGCCGTCTTTATGTTCAAGCCAACGATATAAATCGTACATTTTTTTTAAAAACCGCATCGGTACGATCCATGGGGATCGAACTCGGGTCTCTTGACTCGAATTCTGATCACCCAACCACTCGGATATTGTGACTTAAATAATGACATATGTAATTATGATTAAATAAAAAAAATGCGCGACAGAGATTTTTTCTTGAACAAATTTGAAAATATGTGCAAGTAACCTCGAACATTTTTATGAATACATTTTAAGACCAAAAGCTAAGCTCCTCGCAGTGAATTTACATTAAATGTCGCGGTAAATTCACCGTATCGTAGTGTAATGTACAAAGAAAATTTCCGCAACAGAAATTTATTTATCTCACTCCTTATTATACCCATCTAAGTATGAAACGTGACAAATGGTGAGCCCATTGCCGTCTTTATGTTCAAGCCAACGATATAAATCGTACATTTTTTTAAAAACGCATCGGTACGATCCATGGGATCGAACTCGGGTCTCTTTGACTCGAATTCTGATCACCCAACCACTCGGATATTGTGACTTAAATAATGACATATGTAATTATGATTAAATAAAAAAATGCGCGACAGAGATTTTTCTTAAACAAATTTGAAAATATGTGCAAGTAACCTCGAACATTTTTATGAATACATTTTAAGACCAAAAGCTAAGCTCCTCGCAGTGAATTTACATTAAATGTCGCGGTAAATTCACCGTATCGTAGTGTAATGTACAAAGAAAATTTCCGCAACAGAAATTTATTTATCTCACTCCTTATTATACCCATCTAAGTATGAAACGTGACAAATGGTGAGCCCATTGCCGTCTTTATGTTCAAGCCAACGATATAAATCGTACATTTTTTTAAAAACGCATCGGTACGATCCATGGGATCGAACTCGGGTCTCTTTGACTCGAATTCTGATCACCCAACCACTCGGATATTGTGACTTAAATAATGACATATGTAATTATGATTAAATAAAAAAATGCGCGACAGAGATTTTTCTTAAACAAATTTGAAAATATGTGCAAGTAACCTCGAACATTTTTATGAATACATTTTAAGACCAAAAGCTAAGCTCCTCGCAGTGAATTTACATTAAATGTCGCGGTAAATTCACCGTATCGTAGTGTAATGTACAAAGAAAATTTCCGCAACAGAAATTTATTTATGACTACGGTGTTCCCGAGTCAGATGCTCTGTGTAAAGAGACGTTGAGCTAAGTTACGAATCTTGTCACTTTATTAATTAACCTTCCGGTTTCGCCTTACGGCATCATCAATACCCTGAAAAAGTGAATTGTGTACAAGTATTCAAAAATGAATTTTAATGCAATGCAATTTCACCAAGTGACAACAATCGCAAGTATAAATTATAAAAATGGGAAATTTTGTGTAGCAGCAAAACTTCGTGAAATGGACGGAGCTCAATAATAATCGGAATAGAGAAACTCAATTTATATTTCAGTCCTACCCGCATTAAACGTAAATCACGTCAATAAATTTATTCCCTTTGTTACACATTTAAATGTCAATTTTAGTCGAACTTTAGTAAAATCACTCAGCATCATACTAGTCTTATAAACAATAGCTAATAAGTAATCTGTCCCTGTCACTCTCTCAAACACTTCGCTAATATACATTTTTTTTAAATGTATGGAACTACGGTAATTGGTTACCTTCGCGTTAGCTAAGTATGTTTAGACGTTGACATTTGCCGATGTGTACTTTGGGATCAGAGCAATGTAAGTGTTGTCCCAATCGACCAAATCATTTAAGAAAACAAAAATACTGCAGCAAATATATTTTACCACGATATAATTACATATACGGACCCCGAAATTCTATTATCTCACTCCTTATTATACCCATCTAAGTATGAAACGTGACAAATGGTGAGCCCATTGCCGTCTTTATGTTCAAGCCAACGATATAAATCGTACATTTTTTTTAAAAACCGCATCGGTACGATCCATGGGGATCGAACTCGGGTCTCTTGACTCGAATTCTGATCACCCAACCACTCGGATATTGTGACTTAAATAATGACATATGTAATTATGATTAAATAAAAAAAATGCGCGACAGAGATTTTTTCTTGAACAAATTTGAAAATATGTGCAAGTAACCTCGGAACATTTTTATGAATACATTTTAAGACCAAAAGCTAAAGCTCCTCGCCGTGAATTTACATTAAAATGTCGCGGTAAATTCACCGTATCGTAGTGTAATGTACAAAGAAAATTTCCGCACCAGAAATTTATTTATGACTACGGTGTCTCCCGAGTCAGATGCTCTGTGTAAAGAGACGTTGAGCTAAGTTACGAATCTTGTCACTTTATTGTCGTATTTAACTTTGTATCCCAGAGGTCGTGAACTTTTTCATCTTCGAATGAACGTTTATATATCAGACGTTGGAATTCTAGGATTCCGTATGGAAATATACGACGAAACCCTTACGGGATCACATTACTCTGTACGTTCCTCAGAGCCTATTTTATCTGAAGAATTTTTATCTGATATTATTTCATCTGAAGCTGGTAAAAGAGAAACATTTTTCAGTTAATTTTTAGTCAACGAATTTCTGTTATTAAATGTTTTAAATAAAAATGTTGGAAAGGTTTTTTTATACAAGTATAATATGTAATACCAGCTATTGCTCGCGACATTATCCGCGTCGAAATTTCTTATGTATCCGATGTAGACTTTCAAATTTGCATGTGTAGAGGAGCTGACTTTTATACGTAAAACATACTTGTTATTTCTTTTTATTTAACGTTTTTCTATCGAGTACAGAAGTAGAACATTCATAGGAGGGATTTTTGGGAATTTACACGAAATTTATTAGGTCGTTACGTGAATAGGCCAGCTTGACCGGCTTGAGCGAAGTAGAAGCCTGTGCTTCTGCTTTTCGCCGGATACCTAAAGTCACTGGAAACCTACACACACATCTTTGAATTAATTTTTTGAATTACTTTTTGGAAAAGATTAGACTAATTAGTGATTGTCATAAATAATCGTTAGACGACTATTGCAGCTTAGGCGTTTGTATTTGTGAGAGTTCGTGAGCCTATCGCGGTCCTAATGTTCTAGCTAGCAGTAATATATAATTATATACATATAAACTTAGATAATGTATTCAAATATACATAACTTGAGTACAAACTTTTAATATTCATCACATAAATGTTCCGTGTGGTAACGGCGTAAGAATGTTGCCACACCCTTTCTCCCCGAGGATGTCGTTAGAGGCGAATAAGGGAAACAGCCTCGGATATCGTTATGGCATCCGATAGATGGCGGGAGATAACCATTTCTAAAAACATCCGACCAAAACAATCAGACCGAAGATGGGCTGCATCTTTCTTTCTTTCTTTCTTTCTTTCTTTCTTTCTTTCTTTCTTTCTTTCTTTCTTTCTTTCTTTCTTTCTTTCTTTCTTTCTTTCTTTCTTTCTTTCTTTCTTTCTTTCTTTCTTTCTTTCTTTCTTTCTTTCTTTCTTTCTTTCTTTCTTTCTTTCTTTCTTTCTTTCTTTCTTTCTTTCTTTCTTTCTTTCTTTCTTTCTTTCTTTCTTTCTTTCTTTCTTTCTTTCTTTCTTTCTTTCTTTCTTTCTTTCTTTCTTTCTTTCTTTCTTTCTTTCTTTCTTTCTTTCTTTCTTTCTTTCTTTCTTTCTTTCTTTCTTTCTTTCTTTCTTTCTTTCTTTCTTTCTTTCTTTCTTTCTTTCTTTCTTTCTTTCTTTCTTTCTTTCTTTCTTTCTTTCTTTCTTTCTTTCTTTCTTTCTTTCTTTCTTTCTTTCTTTCTTTCTTTCTTTCTTTCTTTCTTTCTTTCTTTCTTTCTTTCTTTCTTTCTTTCTTTCTTTCTTTCTTTCTTTCTTTCTTTCTTTCTTTCTTTCTTTCTTTCTTTCTTTCTTTCTTTCTTTCTTTCTTTCTTTCTTTCTTTCTTTCTTTCTTTCTTTCTTTCTTTCTTTCTTTCTTTCTTTCTTTCTTTCTTTCTTTCTTTCTTTCTTTCTTTCTTTCTTTCTTTCTTTCTTTCTTTCTTTCTTTCTTTCTTTCTTTCTTTCTTTCTTTCTTTCTTTCTTTCTTTCTTTCTTTCTTTCTTTCTTTCTTTCTTTCTTTCTTTCTTTCTTTCTTTCTTTCTTTCTTTCTTTCTTTCTTTCTTTCTTTCTTTCTTTCTTTCTTTCTTTCTTTCTTTCTTTCTTTCTTTCTTTCTTTCTTTCTTTCTTTCTTTCTTTCTTTCTTTCTTTCTTTCTTTCTTTCTTTCTTTCTTTCTTTCTTTCTTTCTTTCTTTCTTTCTTTCTTTCTTTCTTTCTTTCTTTCTTTCTTTCTTTCTTTCTTTCTTTCTTTCTTTCTTTCTTTCTTTCTTTCTTTCTTTCTTTCTTTCTTTCTTTCTTTCTTTCTTTCTTTCTTTCTTTCTTTCTTTCTTTCTTTCTTTCTTTCTTTCTTTCTTTCTTTCTTTCTTTCTTTCTTTCTTTCTTTCTTTCTTTCTTTCTTTCTTTCTTTCTTTCTTTCTTTCTTTCTTTCTTTCTTTCTTTCTTTCTTTCTTTCTTTCTTTCTTTCTTTCTTTCTTTCTTTCTTTCTTTCTTTCTTTCTTTCTTTCTTTCTTTCTTTCTTTCTTTCTTTCTTTCTTTCTTTCTTTCTTTCTTTCTTTCTTTCTTTCTTTCTTTCTTTCTTTCTTTCTTTCTTTCTTTCTTTCTTTCTTTCTTTCTTTCTTTCTTTCTTTCTTTCTTTCTTTCTTTCTTTCTTTCTTTCTTTCTTTCTTTCTTTCTTTCTTTCTTTCTTTCTTTCTTTCTTTCTTTCTTTCTTTCTTTCTTTCTTTCTTTCTTTCTTTCTTTCTTTCTTTCTTTCTTTCTTTCTTTCTTTCTTTCTTTCTTTCTTTCTTTCTTTCTTTCTTTCTTTCTTTCTTTCTTTCTTTCTTTCTTTCTTTCTTTCTTTCTTTCTTTCTTTCTTTCTTTCTTTCTTTCTTTCTTTCTTTCTTTCTTTCTTTCTTTCTTTCTTTCTTTCTTTCTTTCTTTCTTTCTTTCTTTCTTTCTTTCTTTCTTTCTTTCTTTCTTTCTTTCTTTCTTTCTTTCTTTCTTTCTTTCTTTCTTTCTTTCTTTCTTTCTTTCTTTCTTTCTTTCTTTCTTTCTTTCTTTCTTTCTTTCTTTCTTTCTTTCTTTCTTTCTATATGTCCTACAGTGGACTTTAACAGGCCGATGTATGTAAAGGTTTGCCCCTAACGGGATTCGTACTCGCTACCCTTAGCTTCGAAGGCAAGATTAATGCTAGGCTGTCGGGTCATAATATTATTAACCCAAAAATATCATATCCAAAATTTGAAGATTAGCAAATTGAAAAACTTTTCCTTGAATATGAATACAGTTGATTCCAGAGTTTCTATGAATTGAACTAAGCCAAATGTTTGCTAGATACTAATACAAAATTCGATTAAAATTTAGGAAAGACTTAACTAACTACGAATACTCGTTGGAATAATTTTAAAAAATATTTATTAAACGACCTTTTAAAAACATTTTCTGGCCAAGAGCTCTTCCGAAGGAGAATTTGTCATAATAAATGTGCTTTGTAAGCGCCATGACGGTTGCTAGAACTAGCTACGTCACAAACGTATCTTACTACACCCACGAGACGAAAGAGGGTCTTTACAGTGTTCTTTTTAGCAGCAGTAGTTGGTAAGTGTCACGGTAATCTAATTGCCCCACGTTTGAAATAAAATCCTTGTAAAAGTATTTCTATGTAATGTATGAATCGTACATAAGTTTTGAAAAAACCCAAAGATACGTGCCTGCCACCTGGGGTTCGGACTCGGGTCTCTTGACTCGAAGTCCGATCATCCAACCACTATGCTATCATGTTGACAGAAATTTTGAAATTTTTTGAATATTAGATAGTATAGCAGCTTTATTACAGCAGTTGACAGAATGACACAAATAAATATCCGCATGATATCGGCGTAACAGTAATACCACCCCCTCCCTCTCTCTCATCTTAAGAGGCGATTCAAAGAGAAGTCATTTACGGCTAATGATAGACATGCCGTCTATGTCATTAGATACATAAATAAATAAATAAATACGTACATATATAGGGACAATATCACATTATCATAAATTCTTCTTCTTTCATTTAAGAACTTAGCTCTTGTCGTTGCAGCATCCGTGTTAGCTTAGTTGTGTAATTCTCTCCATCTTTTTCTAAGGCCTCTTTCTCTTAATTTGTGACATATAGCTTATCTTTCGTCTTCTTCTGTCCCGCTTTCCTTTCTTTTTCTCCATGATCATATTCATGTTATTAAATTAGTCATTATCATAGTAAGCAGTATATCGTCAAAGTAAGTAGCTTAAGCACTTGTGTTATGGAATCAGAAACATCGAATTTGCAACAAACATCCACACCCAAGGCAGTGTAGAAAAAGTGTTTTCTACATTGATCCGACCGCGAATCCAACCGAGGACCACTGAGCTGGATATACTGTGAAAATCAGTGTCACGTGTCAATGGAGGTCTTTCAAATTTATGTATCATGATTGTGTTCTAATGTCCGGGGTGCGAGAATTGCCAATTCGCTTGCCAGACGTTACAATAATAAAAAATTCTACAATGGAATTTTACTGGACATTGTGTAAATGAGTTAAGTAGGCCAATATAAATGCAATTTCTTTACTTAATACTGCTTTGTAATAAATTGCGTCGCTAAATATTAATTTGCGTCGACATAGCTTAGTTTGTGAATCGTATCCCGATGTCTGCTTTCTCAACAATAAGTTACAAACTTGACGAGATAACGTTAATATAAGTTTGTCACGCCAACTTAGATCAATATTGTTGGGTGTAATGATTTTATTTACAGGCAGTTATACATAGGTAAATAAATACATACTCAAAGAGAGACTACATCACATACATTACTCATATCCTAAAGTAAACAGCTTGGGCACTTGTATCATGGAATCAGAAACAACAAAGTTACCACACACGAGACCCGAGAAAATATAGCAAAAGTGTTTTCTATATTGACTGAAATCGAACCCTGGACCTCAGAGCTGACGATACTATGAAAACCGGTGTGCGCGTCACTCGTCCACGGAGGTCGTGGCAGTTCGTAGACGATTCAGAATATAAGATAATATGACAGGGATTGGGTCGAAGGGCTGCTGTTCTACCGCTTTTACGATCATAATGTGGTTGGGTGACAGAGCTTTGGGCCGTGTGGTATTGTCGCAAGTATGTACCACATTATTTCTAAAGGCCGGTATCGTAAGGGTTAATCCGTAACATACTGACTGATTGAGGTAATCAACTCGAAAAATAGTAGACCAAAATTCAGTTACCTCGTGACGGGTGACGAGTGTTTAGTACTGCGATCGCCTATCTGCTTGCCATTCGCAAACACTACCGTACGGAGGTGGCCTATGTACTGCAGGGGACTTTCACAGGGCTTTAAATAAGTTGGCGAGTATATATGTAGGCTTAATATTATAAAATCTAAATTTACAATAATACTTAAAGATCACGTACAAAATTTACATTTATATTAAATTTAACGACGATACGTCAAGATAACGTAAAGCATAACCAGCAGAGTAAATCATTTATTTAATTTCCGTTTTACTTAATAGAGTTTTATATATTTGTATTTTATACATTTATATTATGCTTTATTGTATACCACAGAAAAAAGACAAAATAAGGGAAACGTTACGAAAGAAAAGAAAAAACTTTTGAGGTAGATACAAAGAGGCGGTCTTGTCGCTAAAGAGCTATCTCTTCCAGACAACCTTAACGTCAGGTTGGAAAATCTGGATTCTAATCAGTAGACTCGAGGTTGATCTCTACGTAAAGAGTATGTATCAAAGAGCCTAATTCAAAGTTTTATAAAGAAATAATTTAGGCTTATACACAGCTGTAACGTAAAACACTGTGCCGGTTCGCAAAAGCAAGAGAAAAAGGTTATAAAAAACTTTTTTTACTTTATAATAAAAAAACGACTAAACTCATGTTAAAACAATCGGTTGTAGGTACCGACTAGTTTCGGTCTTGTCGGAGGTCCTTTATAATGGTAATTGGGATGAATTTGCGGTCGCGCCTCGTCTCGCACTGATTCGTACCTACGCCGATTGTTTTACTTGAGTTTAACCGTTTTTAATTACTTTATTTATAATGTGTCACAAAAGTTTTAACAATTTTATTTCAATTGAATCACTGCCATTAATGACATTTCTTCAAAAAGAATTTCAATTGCAAATCAACAACAATCCAAAAGAATCTACTACCAAATATGGAACAACTATAGATGCTGTAATTGTGAGATATCTTGATAATGTTTCATCCAATACTTTTGTAACGTATTAAATAAATATATAAATATCTTCACGCAATTCCCAATACAGGGGTAGGCAGATGTCAAGTCTAGACAATTAAGTCCCTATGACCCACCTTCCACCGAAGATATTTTCAGGACAACGGGACTTTTGTAACGTAGTTTAGTTATCATCGACCAATCGTCACAGTAATACCGGCAGAGGAAACATCGAATATAACTATAACTGAAGTCACAGAGAGAGAGAGAGAGAGAGAGAGAGAGAGAGCAAATATTTAAATTGTGGCCACTTGATATTAATATCGAATTTTATATCAAATGTAAATAAATGTTTATTAAATAAAGTTACCATTTTCTGTAAGAAATTGTAATACTTCATTTTTAATTCCTGTAATAATATTATCTTTTATGCATATTACTTGTACACACACGATGTTTCACATCTGCCAGGCGTCCCATGACGGCTCACATTTTTTTCCTATTAGTATGTAGAAAGTCTTGAAATTAGGGCGTATAGTATATATATGAACTTAATACTATTATTAAAAGAAAAGAATAATGCAGCCGTCCGAGTTGCCTATTGATGTAAAATCCCGGCTAATACTGAGTCCAGTCAGTTTCGCCTTCCAATGCTGCACCACAATTGTGTTTATTGTCTATTTTATTTCATACTCTTATTTTAGACTCTCCGCGTGTTTCTTTCTCTTTTTTTTTTTTTCTTCTTTCTATTATACAACCGTAACTCGTTTTTTTATCTTCTCGCAAATTCTCAATATTGGACTAGTCAGAGGTATAGACAATAAAGTTATTTTGACCCACTTTTACCGAAGCTTATCTGAGACATCGTGACATGTATATTCATATTTATCGCACAAATGTTTGGCTGAAGCGGGATTCGAACCCTCTCATCATAGCTTCAAAGGGTCACTACCAACTACGCTATAGGGACTCGTTTAAAGTAAGGTATGAGATTCTAAAATTGAATATTTTACAAAATATTACAAGTAAGAAAAATATTCGAAAATGTTTATTAAAATGGTTTTCATAGCTGTCACTCACTTTTACGCTTAAATGTATTGATATTTAATTTTTTAATATCACTATATAACGCAGCATGTCAACGTTTTTTTTTACTTATATTCATTTAAAAAGTAGCTTCCTTACTTTTTCCACATATACTATATACATAGGTTTTGGTTTTACATAACCTATTGGTCTGAGCCTGACACTTGGGGACCGAACTTGTGTCTCTAGACTCGAATTCCGTTCACCCAAACACTCTGCTATCGTGACTTTTTTTTTTAGAAAAGGAGGCAAACGAGCAGGTGGCTCACGTGACGGTAAGTGATTACCGCCGCCTATGAACACCAGCAATACCGGAGGCATAGCAGATGCGTTGCTTCCCTTAGAGTGCTCCCCCCCCAGAATTGAGGGAGGGGGATGTGTGAGCCTCCGTTTACCTGCACTCATCAGACTAAACGCAGAAGTATGTAAAACTTCTACTTCACGCCGGTATTCTGTGAGGTCGTGGTACTCTCCCGGTTGAGCCGGCCCATTCATGCAACAACAAAAGCTGATGCGTGGCTCACTGTTAAAAACTTTTTATATTTATTTAAATTTTTCATTGATTTTAATCTGGATTCATTACTGTAACTGCACTTACTTCTTGTCTCTGCATCACTCTTTAGGTATTATTCTTATTTAGAATGGTGGGGAATGCTTCAGGTATAAAGACCGTCTATTTGCATAACTAAGTTATGTATATGAAGTTTAAATAAATAAAAAAAATATGAATTTTCGACGGAATAACTAAAATCGAATTCCAAGTCGGTCGTAGTGGTCGTAGTTCGACAACGTGACATATATATATATATATATATATATATATATATATATATATATATATATATATATATATATATATATATATATATATATATATATATATATATATATATATATATATATATATATATATATATATATATATATATATATATATATATATATATATATATATATATATATATATATATATATATATATATATATATATATATATATATATATATATATATATATATATATATATATATATATATATATATATATATATATATATATATATATATATATATATGTATATATATGAACTTAATACTATTATTAAAAGAAAAGAATAATGCAGCCGTCCGAGTTGCCTATTGTTTCTTGTTGTACTAAAAATCAAATCCGAAATTTAGATGTAAAATCCCGGCTAATACTGAGTCCAGTCAGTTTCGCCTTCCAATGCTGCACCACAATTGTGTTTATTGTCTATTTTATTTCATACTCTTATTTTAGACTCTCCGCGTGTTTCTTTCTCTTTTTTTATTTTTCTTCTTTCTATTATACAACCGTAACTCGCTTTTTATCTTCTCGCAAATTCTCAATATTGGACTAGTCAGAGGTATAGACAATAAAGTTATTTTGACCAACTTTTCACCTAAGTTTATCTGAGACAACGTGACATATATATATATATATATATATATATATATATGTATATATATGAACTTAATACTATTATTAAAAGAAAAGAATAATGCAGCCGTCCGAGTTGCCTATTATTTCTTGTTGTACTAAAAATCAAATCCGAAATTTAGATGTAGAATCCCGGCTATTACTGAGTCCAGTCAGTTTCGCTTTCCAATGCTGCACCACAGTTGTGTTTATTGTCTATTTTATTTCATACTCTTATTTTACGTGTTTCTTTCTCTTTTTTTATTTTTCTTCTTTCTATTATACAACCGTAACTCGCTTTTTTATCTTCTCGCAAATTCTCAATATTGGACTAGTCAGAGGTATAGACAATAAAGTTATTTTGACCAACTTTTCACCTAAGTTTATCTGAGACAACGTGACATATATATTCATATTTATCGCACAAATGTTTGGCTGTAGCGGGATTCAAACCCTCTCATCATAGCTTCAAATGATCACTACCAACTACGCTATCGGGACTCGTTTAAAGTAAGGTATGAGATTCTAAAATTGAATATTTTACAAAATATTACAAGTAAGAAAAATATTCGAAAATGTTTATTAAAATGGTTTTCATAGCTGTCACTCACTTTTACGCTTAAATGTATTGATATTTAATTTATTTAATATCACTATATAACGCAGCATGTCATCGTTTTTTTACTTATATTCATTTAAAAAGTAGCTTGCTTACTTTTTCCACATATACCATATATATAGGTTTTGGTTTTACATAACCTATTGGTCTGAGCTCGACACTTGGGGATCGAACTCGGGTCTCTCGACTCGAAATTCCGACCACTTACTTGGGACTTATTTGGGACTACGTGATAATATACTTACATAGATACATGTAAGTAAGTTGTCACGTTCTACACATCCATGACTCAAGATCCAATATTCATATTCAGCATTTAAAGGTTTGCCTTTTGCGGGATTCGAACCTAGCCGTTACCCCAGTCACATCCGACTATGCTATTGTCGTCCATTATGAATATATAATCTTCACGGAAGGCATCATGCATTATAATAATAAATAAATATATAAACACGGACAAACTCAAAGGTATTGTCCTACTCTGAAAGTAAGCAGATTAAGCACTTATATTATGGAATCAGAAACAAGGAAAGAAACATAAATGCAAAAAGCAAACAAATTTAAAATTTTAACTGATACGGGTGGGATTCGAACTCGCGACCTTTACCTCTGAGCCACCGTGTCTTACACAAGTCAGTTGAAATTTTAAATCTACGAGTATTTCTTTATTTATGTCTGTTTCGGCATAAGCGCTAACTACTGATATCTTTGAATTTTTTTTAAAAAGATTACTAGCAAATGCCGAATAACATTACTAGTATTCCTGTTACCCATCCCCAATTAAGCTGCAATGCTTGTGTCTGGAGTTGGTTTACGTCAATAGACGAATGGCGGGGCCCGAACCTGCGACGTCATGTTTCGCAGTCCGCACCCTAAACCATTAGGCTATTGTCGCTTAATATTTATTATTGATAACTTTCAGCCAGGAAATGTTAATAAGATAACGCCAAGTAATTTATGAATAATAAAATTGCGTAATAAATTAGTAATTATGCTGAGCTTTTTGTTATTTATTTATTCTCTCTATAGAAGTCCAATGAATCAATTAGAGCAATTGATTAGAGGACTACATTTCAATTCGGAGACTAACCACTCAAAAAAATCCAATATAATAGAAAAAATAAATAATACAACTGTAACTAGATTTGATCTCTATAGCTCGATCATGCTATAGAAATATGATATCTGCGACACTAAGACAATAAGATTCACAATTTATTATTATATTTGGAGATGTTAAACGTTTCTGTTTCTGTAACGTCGGTATTTTCTTTCGATCCCTTCGATAATTTAATTGTATGTTATTTGGACAAGTATTCCAATATTTTTTTTTCTAACGGGACAGATTGTAAATATTTTATTTCTTTACATTCATTTCATTGTTATTGATGACTGCTCCCCGCGGGCTTGCCCGCAGTTTAACGTTTACATTATGTTTCTAAAATAAAAGCAGCCTATGTTACACCGTATAACATTAGCAAACCGTCAATGAGAGCACTAATAATTTACTATCATTTAATACTCACCGTCGTCGTGACGGTGAGTATTAAATGTTATAATTTACTATAATTTAATACTCACCGTCGTCGTGACGGTGAGTATTAAATGTTAGTAAATTATTAGTGATACGTGACTTCCTTATCTACTTATTAAATGGCATGTTAACGTCTACTACAGGACATAGACATCTCTCTTAAGGAGGATTTGAAGTAACCCCCAAGTTTGGATCCACTCGGGATTAGCGATCACAGTACGAGACAACTCGTACCTTTATAGGTACGAGTTGTCTCGTACTGTGATCGCCACTCCCGCGTTATCGCTGCTCTCCGTCACCGGTCTGCTGAATTATGGACAGATATTTTTCCAATTGGTTACACGGTCATCTGAAGATAAAGCATCTAGTCCTAATTTAATTAATTGGGAGAAATGAATAGTTTACTTGTATTCGTAAGATAGAAATAAACTATGATGGAATACTATATGAATAGAATCGCTAAACTGTAAAGGAGGATTTAATCAACAGAACACGAAGGAAGCCACAAACATAAGTCGGTTCCCTCTGTTAACTTTATGATGTAGCGTCGAGCTTTTGACATCGAGCTTTAGTTTCGTTAAGTAAGTATAATAACCGCATAGTTTGATTTTCCATTACGGGCGTTATTCATTAATTAAGGTATATTTAAGTCACGTTTTTTATAATTCTCTTAAATTTAAAAATAAAATAATAAATATCTTCACTCAATTCCCAATACAGGGGTAGACAGAGGTCTAGTCTAGACAATTAAGTCCCTTTGACCCACCATCCACCGAAGATATTTTCGGGACAACGTGACAGGTGGTGAGCCCGTCGCCGTCTTTATGTCCAAGCCAACGATATGATTCGTACATAAGTTTTTGAAAAACCCATTGGTACGAGCGTGCCACCTGGGGATCGAACTCGGGTCTCTCGACTTGTAATTCCGACCACCCTACCACTCGGCCATCGTGACTATATTCTCTTAAATTTCTTTGTCTAATTTATATTCAAAAGTGCCAAGTTGTTATGTGATCGGAATTAAAATTAGGAAACTCGAGTTCGGTGTATGAGTTTTCTGAATCTTATTTACAGTACATATAAATAAATAAATACTGAGGTAGAGAAAACTTCACTTACTTTACTCTGATCCCAACATATGTGGCTATAGTACTTGTGTCATGGAAATAACGAAGGTATCATAAATATTCCGATCCGAGACAATACAGAATAAGTGGTTTTCTGGATGATCCATCTGGGAATCTTAAGGACCTCAAAGCTGGCGACACCATAAAACCGGTGCACGCCATTCATCCACAAAGGTCGTCAAATATTATTTTTGAATGTTGCAAAGAATAGTACCGCAGAAGACTCAGAGCATATTCTAAAATAAAATAATCAAAGGGAAAAAAATATCAAAAGTTCCAGTACCCACAAGCAGCGTCTGTTAACAAGTCATAAACATAAAAATCAATCGTCACATGTATGACGGATCCTCACTTGAGAACCGAGATAATGCTTGACTGGATAAACTTGGAACCTTTCAATATACGAAACTTCCACTAACATAAAATTTTATATCAATTCAAGATAAGCCCGTTTAACGTAATGAGATTTTTAAACATATTTCAGGCCATTTAGAATTATTATTACAATAACATGGTGTAAGAAGCGACTAAGGAAAAAGCCTTAAATAGTATAATGAAATAATTTTAAAGTAAACCGGCGATGCACAGCTGAGATGTCACGTACTCCGATCGCCAATCACCTCCCTCGACAGAGAATTATGGCTAGCGGTGGACTATCATATCCCGTAAAGAAAGTAATTTAGTGATAAGCAATTTAGGGGTAATTAACAAACATAGCGGCATCTAAATAGTCACTTTGAGCCTCTCCAGATAGGAGAATTTGCGACAATTTCCACGCTTGGAAAGTGAAATGGAGATCACAGAATCGCTATTACACGATTTTATGACCTCCATGCAGCGAGCACTGGTTTGGTAGAAAACACTTTTTCTACATTTTCTCTGGTGTGGGTATTTGTGTTACCTTTGTTGTTTCCGATTCATAACAAACGTAATGTAGCTACTTACTTTGGGAGCAGAGAAATGTATGTGATGTTGTCCCTATCAATGAATGTTTTTGCTTATATTTAAAAAAAAGTTTCACTGCCTCTCACCGGTCTAAGCAGGCTGGCGACGGGCATTACGTCTATTACAAGGCGTTTCCGTCAGTCGCCTCTTACAATATCCAAAAAGAGGTGGTATTATTATTGTAATGCATCACGGCAAAATAAAAGTAAACATAGATAGTAAAGCATAGTCAGCATAGACGACATAACCGTAAGGAATACCACGTTGATGGCAATGGGCCCGCCACATAGCTCGTAGAACTGACAACCCAAGAAAGGTACTCGAGTGGCAACCTCGTACAGGCACAGTGTTGGACAACTCCCACAAGATGCAGTGACGACTTGCAGAATGTTGCGGCACGTCGATGGATGCAGGTAGCTGAGTACCGTTAACTGTGGAAAGTTTTAGGGGAGGCCTATGTTCAGCAGTGGACTCTTGATAGACTGTAAAGAAGAGAAGAAGTATAATTTAAAAAAAACATATATAAATGGGAACATCACATATATTGCTATAATCCCGATGTAAGTAGCCAAAGCACTTGTGTTATGGAAACATTATAGGTACAACAAACACCCAGATCCGAGACAATGTAAAAGAAGTAGATTTCTAAATTGAACCAATTCAAAGCTGGCAATGATTATGAAATTCCGATGTATATGCCATACGTTCACGGAGGTCGTCAAAAATATATAAAAGGAATAAAATATGCATTTTCTTCGTGTAATACCGTGAAGCAATATTGATGTCTTGCTCTGGAAGTAAATGTAAACACCTATATTGGAAATCATTCCGCGTTACAGCTCACTGGATACTGATATTATCAGAGAAATCAAAGTTTTATTGGATGCTGGAGATACCTGTGACTTCATTTACGTAGGCTCTGTACACGCCTGTATCAAGTATTTATTTTAATCAACACGTTTATGTTTTGTATCATTCCTTTTTCTTTTTACGATTGAAAAGTATTATTTCTTCACGTGACCCACCATTCATTTTGTCCAAATAAGCTTCTGTAAAAAGGGGTTTAAATGAACTACGTCTGCCTAGTGTATTATGAATTGCGTGAAGTTTTAAAAGATAGGATAGGATAGGATAGGATAGGATAGGATTGGATAGGACAGGATAGGACAGGACAGGACAGGACAGGACAGGACAGGACAGGACAGGACAGGACAGACAGGACAGGACAGGACAGGACAGGACAGGACAGGACAGAGAAGAGAAGAGAGGAGAAGAGAAGAGAAGAGAAGAGTCCACGGTGTTCCGCCTTAGCCGCGTGTTGGTGAGGCCACGGGAACGTTTTCGCGCACATCCGCGTCCCCAACAGGGACGAATCAACCTAGATTCGTCCCTTGGCCTCCAAACCCAACACGACAGGGAGGTTACGCGTTCGGGGAGGTAAGGCTTAACCCTTTTTTTATTGTGACGAAATCCTCATGAATACCTTTTTTGATGAACAAGATCTTGATAAGCTCTTCTTCGTCGTCCGGTTCTCCGACTACGGGTCGGGAGGTTATAATTTTGTTCTCTTTCCCTTTCCGCAGCATCCTTTTGCGCCATAACCTGTTCGCAAAAGGTAAGTTCGGCATTCCGCAATCTTTCACTGCCTACCACAGCTTTAACTAAGGAAATGAAACATCGTCCCCAACTTCAGGACGTGGTCCCGGCGCAGGTCAACCCATGCTGTACCACGTGCAGTGCTGTATCCTCGTCGCTGTCACAATGGTGGCATTCTGTGGTCGGCTCTCTGCAAGCTAGCTTAAACCTTCGCCTCCAAATTCCAAGGAGGGGAACCTGCCAATATACAGTCTTCCTTGTTAGAGATAGTGCGGTACCCGCGTATGACACTCGTAGCCATTGTCGTCTGAGGCCTTCTCAAAAGTAAAATGGTTGTCTCCGTTAAAGTCTCCGCCCAGATGGGAGTCCCATAAAGAGCCACGGACCATATCTTACCCAGATACATACAGGCATCGGCTGTTAACATCAGGTACACCGATATTGGATAGGAGGCGCTTTAACGCAGTTACCACTGCCATTAGGCGTGAGGCTAATGATTCTCAGATTATGTAAGGCTTTACCTTTTTTTTTAACGTGGGGAAATACCTACGCCCTATACCCACCCCTTCGGGGGCAAGGACGGGGTGGCCATACCAAGTTAGGCCGGCCATATGGGTTCAACGTGGGTGACACGGTTACTAAGCCCCACCGCCACGACAAGGCGGACACCCGTCCGGGGGTGTAAGGCTTTACCCTAAGCCAACTCTTACGACGCTTACGGAAAGATACGAGTAACTACACAACAACACTTCTACCACAGTACTAACACAAACACACGACAATCATGATGCCATCGAAAATTAATTAAACAAGTTCCATATTAACTTAACCACAACCTAACAATAGTTTACAAATTTCGTTACCAAATTATACAAAAGGGTACATGCAAGTGGTTACTGAACCAAAATAATACACACCCGAGTAAATTCAAGGTATTCCAATAGCGTGCGTAATTTACCGAGTCTCTTTAATGTAACGAAATTCTTCCTAAGTAACTATTAACAACGAAACAGCAATTTAGAAATTCAAGTTGTAGTATAAGTCACGATAGCCGAGTGGTTGGGTGGTCGGAATTTTGAGTCAAGAGACCCGAGTTCGATCCTCAAGTGGCCGTACCAATGGATTTTTCTAAAAACCTATGTACAAAATATATCGTTGGTTTAGATGTAAAGACGGCGACGGGCTCACCACCTGTTACGTTGTCCCGAAAATATCTTCGGTGGAAGGTGGGTCGAAGGGACTTAAATGTCTAGACTAGACGTTTGTCTACCCCTGTATTGAGAATTGCGTGAAGATATTATTTTTTTTACTATAACTTGTAGTATAATGAACAAAACTTTACTGACTATTCCATGACCAACATTCATTCATCAACATCCCTCCTTTGTCAAGTAGTGTCGGCGTAAGAAAGAATTTATAGGCGAAGTAAGAAGTAAGAGATGGTCTTTCTATGCGTTAGTGTCGTAAAAGACGACTTAAAGAAATGTCTTAAAAATAGCCAGAATATACCAGAATAAAATTCGGCAAACCGATGCTGCATTTTAAATGCGTGCGAACTCCACAGATGCAGTTCTGCCTTGGACTAAGTAAAATATACGTGATAAAAACTATCCTAACTAAAATACGTGAAAATAGATGGTTACTGAGTTCAATGTGACACGAGAACTTTGTACATTTAATTTTAATAGAAGTAATAAATAATTTATACTTTCTAAATAAAAATATTTTATACTTTCAACATGCTGTTACTATAAATTGCACATAATTATCTTGGATCCTGTCCAAAATGTAACGGCCGGAAGTCCGAGCCAACAATATAAATCGTACATGAGTTTTTGAAAAACCCATTGGTATGCGCTGCCACTTGGGGATCAAACTCGGGTCTCTTGACACGAAATTTCGACCATCCAACCACTCGGTTATCGTGGTTATATACTTACAATGTTCATAAGTATATACACACTTTTTTATATGCTTGCCGTATGGTATCGAAGTAAGAATTATACCAGCCTCTCTTTTCCAAGAGTGTCATAAAAGGCGACTAAGAGAAAAACGTTAAATGGATATGGCTATCGATAGGTGGCGATCTAATATCTTGAAAAATATCAGAATAAAATTCAGCAGACGTGCAGCAGAGTCTACAGTACGAGGTGTCTGGTTCGGCGATCCGCTTGCGAAGCGTAGCGAATGGCAAATCCTCGCTTGTGGAGGCATATGTCCTACGGTAGACTTTTACAGGTCGTTATTTATATATGTATGAAATTAGTGTATAATGTACTTATGGTGGGTACGTTCACGAGATTGTATTTATTTTTAAGCATATCCTTTAACGGATAATCAAATTTAAAAATTACTTAATGTTCTTAAACTTTTACAGAATCGCATATATTACTCAAATCCAAAGTAGCTAAAATTCCATAACACAAGTGGTTACGGAATCAAAAATTTACTTTTCTCGATTTATTACTTTTCTATTATTTGTTTGTAGAAAGAGATTCTAATATTATGAACTTAGAAGGTTAAAATTTTTATTGGATTCTCTGTGATGTCTCCTGGTTTAATAAGCTGGATTATTCAAATAATTTGTCATCTTGAAACGTATAAATATGACATATAGAGCTGTATATATGACATCTCAAGTAAGGAATTTACTTAATATTTCACTCGTAAAAGTTATCTTTGTCTTCGTAATTTACTTTAGTGCCAATAAAGTTATGACATTATTTACGCTGGTAGTGAATGTTAAGTAATAAATGTAATAGAACGTTATACATTAAAATCATTGATGAAATCTTAATATGTTAACTTTAGACTAACAATTTTGACGATCTTCTATATAAATTTTAAACATCTTTGATGATTGACAAGACCACTTTGTTGGCAGATACATAGTAGTGTTGTAGTTTTCTGCCTTTTCTCTTAAAATGAATGTATAATCTTTAACGATGTGAAAAATAGAAACATCAAATATTAAATTTGTATTCTGTACAACCCGATAGCCCAGTTGTTAATGGCTTCGAAGCTCAGGGTAGCCGATGTGAGTCTTGCTAGGAGCGAACGTTTGTTTTTTTTTTTTATAGAAAAGGCCGGCAAACGAGCAGGCGGCTCACGTGATGGTAAGTGATTACCGCCGCCCATGAACACCCGCAATACCATAGGCATAGCAGATGCGTTGCCGGCCTTAGAGTGCCCCCCCCCCCCAAATTGGGAGAGGAAGGTGTATGGGCCTCCGGTTACCTGCACTCACCAGACGAAACGCAGAAGTTTGTTAGACTTCTACTTCACGCCGGTATTCTGTGAGGTCGTGTTACTTCCCCCCCTAAAAAGTCACGATAGCCGAGTTGTTGGTTGGTCGGAATTTCGAGTCGACAGACTCGAGTTCGATCCCCAGGTGGCAGTACCAATGACTTTTTCAAAAACTTATGGACGAATTTCATCGTTGGCTTGGAAATAAAAAAAAGGCGGCGACGGGCTCACCACCTGTCACGTTGTTCCGAAAATATCTTCGGTGGAAGGTGGGTCAAAGGGACTTAATTGTCTAGACTTGACCTCTGTCTACCCCTGTATTGGGAATTGCGTGAAGATATTGCGTGTAACTTCCCCGGTCGAGCCGACCCATTCATGCAGCAACTAAAGCTGATGCGTGGCTCTACCACTGTAAGAGTACGAGTCATGGATGTGAATATGTATTTATGTAATTATATTGTACTGTTCCCTTGGACTCGGTGACCAAATTGGCCTCCATGAAAGGTGTGTCAAAATTACTTATTTGTCTAGTCTTTAAAATACGAGAAAGTTTTAGAAAAATTTTAATGTAAACAATTATCACTTCTTATTTGTGTTCTTGACATGAAGCGTCTCTATATAACATATGCGTAAACAGTAAAGTTTTATGTCTATTTCATAGCTGTTATATTTTGTAGACAAACGTTTCAAGTTCATGAGCTCATGTCAAAAAATTTTAATACAGATATGAAACATAGGCATAAGGCGTATAAATATCAATATCAAATAATTTATTATCTTGTCTAGAAAGATTTATATATTTATAAAATTTATTACGAATAGTCACGACAGCCTAGTGGTTGGGCGATCAAACTTGGAGTCAAGAAACTGGAGTTCGATCCCTGGTGGTAGGCTCGTACCAATGAGTTTCTGCAAAACATATACGATATGTGCTTGGACATAAAGACGGCGACAAGATCACCACCTGTCGTCTCGGAATATGTCTTCGGTGAAAGGTGGGTGGTAGAGAAATCACTGAAAAAGAAGAAAACACTGAATTTTCCGGATCTCTGTCTGCTCCAGTATTGGGAATGGCGTGAATATATTTTGAGTCCGCAATGCATAATTAATGAAACAGATAAAATATAAAAGGATATAGATTGTTGGTCATCGAAATCTGAACAATTGATTCTTTCTGCGATCAGCCATCTTCTCGGTAATCGTGGCTGTAGAAGTGTTTTATAAAATTACGTAGTAAATCTCTGCATTTGACAATCAGTTGAAGGGTCATTCAACCTTTGATTGTATTCGTATTAAACGATTGTTGTCATTTCCAAGCTGCCAGAAATACCAGTAATCATAAATCAAATTCCATCGTAAGTCCGGGATTCATTTACAAAACGGATGTTTCCTTCGATCACACACAAGCCTTTCAGCAAAAGGCTTGGTGACACTTCTGTGATCTTCAACATTGTCTCATATAATTAGATATATTTAAATATATAATATCACCGAAAGATTAACCAACCAATAATATAAGAGAACCAATATCGAATTTCACGATAGCCTAGTGGTTGAGTAGTCGGAATTTCGACTCAAGAGACCCGGGTTTGATCCCCAGGTTCTGGGCTCGTACCAACAAGTATTACAAAAACTAATGTACGAATTATATTGGCTTGGACACAAAAACAGCGACGGGCTCACTACCTGTTACGTTGTCCCGAAAATATCTTCGGTGGAAGGTGGGCCGAAGGGATTAATTGTTTAGACTAGACCTGTGTCTACACTGTATTGGGAATTGCGTGAAATTATTTTTTATGTACGAATTAACAACGATAATTATGTCGTTGGCTTGTACATATAGATGGCGACCGAATCACCACCTGTCACGTTGTCCCGAAAATATCTTCTAGATTTTATCAAAAATTGTCTACACTAGAACTCTGTCAACAACCTCCGTGGACGAGTGGCGAACACTCCGGTTTCCATGATGTCGCCAGTTCTAAGGTACCCGACAGGATTCCCGGTCGGGTTAATGAAGAAAACAATTTTTCTACATTTTCTCGGGTCTCGGTGTCCGTGGTACCTTCATAGATTCTGATTCCATAATACAAGTGTTTAAGCTGATTACTTTGGATCAGAGAAACGTAAGTGATGTTGTCCCTATCTGCGTGTGTATTTAATAAAATATATTTTGCCTATATCGTAACGTAATTAAGCTCTATTCTGTATTCACTGTTGTTGACCTCTGCACCCCTGTCACAATTTGCATATGGACACATTCCCGCCTTAACGAAGACTATAAAACCTTCCGCGCCGATGAGGCACGCAATTAATCAGATGAGGTAAGTCTGTAAATGACATTTTTCCATTTTTTTTTCTCCGCTAGATTATTATGAAGGCCATTGTAATTGTTAAATGTACTTTATGAATGAGAATATTCGTGTTGTTTCCGTTAGATGGCGCTTTTAAATTTTTTTTATATATCCATCGCAGTGTTGAGATAATTTGTAGAATAAGTATATGTCACCCCACTTTAGAATTAATATCTTGCGCCAGTATCTCAATATTGTTACAGAGATACATAGATAAAAGTCACGATAGACGAGTAGTCGAAATTCAAGTGATCTGAGTTCGATACCGAGTTGGCAGGCTCGTACCAATGGGTTTTTCAAAACTTAGGTATGCATTATATCGTTGGCTTGGATATAAAGACGGCGACAGGAACACCACCTGTCACGTTGTCCCGAAAATATCTTCGGTGGAAGGTGGGACAAAGGGACTTAATTGTCTAAACTAGACCTCTGTCTACCCCTGTATTGTAAATTTCGTGTAAATATATTAATTTATTTATATTGAAAAAAATCGTCACCATATTAAAGAATAGTTAGCTTATACATTATCTGTCATAAATGTTTCTAAATCCCAGCTTTAGTATTCAACTTCTGTCTCGTTCGTAAATCTAAAAAATACTTGGGAAAGAATAAACGAAATAAACACTACGCGAACTTTAGTTTTGCTACTGTGATTATTTATATTGTAACATCTACTTCATAAGTTACTCAGTATGTGTTTGTGTCTAATAAAATTGTACTTATAGTTTATCTTCTTAATACTGCGATCACATAATACATAGTCACGATATTCGAGTGGTTGGGTGATCGGAATTCGAGTCAAGGTCAATGACTTTTTCGTAACTTCAGTATGATTTGTATTGTTAGCTTCGATTAAAACAGCGCAAGACAAGCTCCAGTGAAATTTGGTTTGAAAAAAAAATACAAATGGATTTTTCAAAACTTATGTACCGTTTATATCATTGGATGTAAAGATGGGGACATGCTGGCGAAATGTGGATCGGAAATACTACTTTAAAGGATTGTCTGCCTCGACGTCTGTTTACACCATTATTTTGTTTATTTATTCAAACTTTAATTGCAGAATAAATGTAATGGACAAAATGTCGGCTTTATCCATTAAGGGATTCTCTAAGGTCAGTCTAAATCAAATCAGGGATAAACTAGGAATGCCTTGACTCGGATTCCGATCCTCAGACCACTTAGCTATCGAGGTAAATAATCAATTACAAAAGAAATTAAGTAACACATGAGAAAGTGCCAGTACGGCCTAAAGCCTATAGCAATTAGAACAAGGTGATAAAATATAAATTAGATTCCATTAGCACATAAAATAATTGCTCAAGAAAGGCCAGGAAGTAATTAATACAATTTTATTACGTTTTAACATTAGCTCGAAATATTAAGAATATAGTAATATCATATTTATGGGCTGGTGTGGCATCAGAGGCATTTAAATCAGGGAAAGGTGCGCAAATATGAGTCTTTGAAGGAAGACTTTATATTTGTTTCATTTGCCATAGATATGATCGGTCCGTGGGTTCCTCGATGCACTTTCTAAAGGTGTTGTATACTCTC
This sequence comes from Sericinus montela, assembly GCA_029286605.1. Classification (NCBI taxonomy): domain Eukaryota; kingdom Metazoa; phylum Arthropoda; class Insecta; order Lepidoptera; family Papilionidae; genus Sericinus; species Sericinus montela. The sequence continues at coordinate 2,331,449 of JAGSMR010000075.1, read as the reverse complement.
TAAACGCGTAAGTCTTACTTTTCAACGCGGAAATGCAGCCACCGTTTCAGCTACCATGCCGCAAGTATTGTAAATATAAACATAATTTTGTTACCATGTATGATATTTCATTTTTTTTATAAGACGATCCGACTTTGAAGGTATAGTTTGCTGGCTCAAATACCGCTCGGGGCAAACATTTGTTTGATGATTATTAATGTTTTTACGTGAGTGATTCATTTTTATATGTATATATAGACGGTTCAGAGAGTAATTGATTTTTGAAAAAAAAATGTTATATACATGATTGGTCACAATAACTGAGTGATTGGGTCATCAACTATCTATGCAAGAGACTCGAGTTCGATCCCCATGTGGTAGGCACGTAGCAATAGGTTTATTCAAAATTTATGTATGATTAATGTGGTTGGTTTGGACACGAAGTGGGCGACAGGCTTACCACCCGTAACGTTGTCCAAAACTGTCTTCGGTGGAAGGTGACTCGAAAGAACTTAATTGTTTTTCAAAATTTTTATTGTCGTGTGACTTCAGCCATTTTGTCTTTTTTTGTTCTTTAATGAACATATCTTTTAAACCTTTTTACCTGTAAAACGAGCAGTATCTTTGATGATGTAAGACATTTTATCTTGAACTAATCATTTTCTTGGCGGATAGCCCAGTAAGTAGCAAAGGTAAGGGTTGCGGGTTCAATATAATGTATAATAAAAATCAATAAAATGTATCATATATATATATATATATATATATATAAAATTGTAGTATTAACGCATTGTTACTTATAAAGATATGGCCATTGAGTTAAAAGCGTATGAAGAAATGAGAGGCGAACGAAAGAGAGATATAAAATTTCAACTGATATGTGTGGGACACGGTGGCTCGGAAGTAAGAGCGTCGCCACGATACGTCAGAGTTCGCAGGTTCGAATCTCGTCCGTGTCAGTTGACTTCTTAAATTAATTGAATAATAAACGATTAATGTAATGAGTATAAAAACTATACGGATTTTCCTACGGTTTCTTTGAGAAAGAAACTTCTGAAAACGAGTTGTAAAGGCAAACTTATTACAAAAGAACCCCTACAACATGGAGTCACGAGGTTTTGCAGGAAATAACATCATGTATATGGATTGCAAACTTACTTTGTGGTATTAGACAAATAGATTCCAAGAATGCTTTCAAGTTTTCCTATGTTGAATCGATTTAAAACAATAAAGGTTATATTATAGCTCAAAGTATGTTTTGCAATTTTGAACCAGTGATCCACGCCTGTTTTCATGCATAAGAGTGTCGAAAGGACTCAATTGTCATGAATCCCAATGCCGGGGATTGGGAATCAGCATGAAGACTTTTAGTGTTATATTTATTTTTAGGCTTGGTTTTGTGATAGGAAGGATAGAATTAAAAATATACATCTTGAATTTTTAAATTTCATCTATAGTCAAAGGTACGATAGCCAAGTGGTTGGGTGGTCGGAATTTCGAGTCGAGAGACCCGAGTTCGATCCCCAGGTGGCAGGCTCGTATCAACGGGATTTTCAAAAACTTACGTAGGAATTTTATCGTTGGCTTGGACATAAAGACGGCAACGGGCTCACCACCTGTCACGTTGTCCCGAAAATATTTTCGGTGGAAGGTGGGTCGAAGGGACTTAATTATCTAGATTAGACCTCTGTCTACCCCTGTATTGGTAATTACGTGAAGATATTCATTTATTAATTCATATATTTTAATGAAATCCAAATTGAACTTAACCAGAAATTAATTAAGCGGATAACTCATCCATCCCAAACGCTTACTCTGTTAATTGTCATAAAGATTTGTAACATTTCACAGAAATTTGTATAAGATCTATTTACTGTAAAAATAATGCTTATTAAAGTACCAAGCAGGCATGGTACCAAGAACGCCGGCTGCATTTCCATGTCGTATGACAAGACTTAACCGTTGAGCGAGAAAAGAACCAGCCCTCTTGTCACTAGAAACAATATAAAGTAAAAATCGAAGAAAGAAACTTCACAGTTGTCCTTTATTTGGTCAACTCTTTTTGTCATATTACAAATTTACCTTTTGGAGATTGAAGAGAATAGTACCGAAGAAAACTCACAGCATAGTCTTGAATAAAATTATCAAAGAAAAAGAAAAAGTATCAAACATTCCAGTCACCGCAAGCAGCGTAACATAAAAACCAATCGTCACATGTATGACGGATCCTCACTTGAGAACCGCGATTATACTTGACTGGATAAACTTGAAACCTAAAAGACTTTCAATATACGAAATTTCAAAGAACCGTATATTATCGATAATGAAATGATATATTAAATTAAGTATGCCATGATTATTAAGAATCGTATTTCATCCCTACTCTCGGGCTTGAGGTGACTTTGGAAAAAGAGATATACAGATAGATAGATATACAGACAAGAAAATTATCTCACGAAAATACGGGAAAAATACAGAAACAGAGATGGTAGAATTGTTCAAACGCCGATACCATACGGCATAATATACATGGATAGATAAGGATAACACATACATTGCTCTGATCCCAAAGTAGCCAAAGCACATGTGTTATGGAACCAGAAACTACGTTGGTACCACAAACGTCCAGACCCGAGACAATGTAGAAAAAGTAATTTTATACATTGATCCTTCCGGGAATTAAACCTATTCAGAGCTGGTGGCATTAAACCGGCATGTAAGCCACTCGTTCACGGAGGTCTTTAAAAATGTATAAAAGTAATAAAATATGCATTTTATTCGTGTAAAGTAAGCAATATCGATGTCTTGCTCTGAAAGCTAATGTGAACATCTTTATTGAAAATCATTCCACGTTACAGCTCACCAGATACTGATATAATCAAATAAATCAGTTTTATTGGATGCTGGAGGTACCTGTGACTTTATTTACGTATCGTGTATGCGTATCTTAAATATTTATTTTAACAAACGCGTTTCTTTAATTTTTTATTCCACAGTAAAATCACTTTTGTTATGGAATCAGAAATTACGAAGGTCCCTGAAAAACCCAATTTATTAATTATTATTTACCTTCACACATTTCCTCCACACTGGGGTAGATAAAGAGGACCAAAAGTCGTTACATGTCACCGAAGCCTATTTGAGACAACGTGACAGTTTACTTACAAAGATATACATTATTACAAAGATATGTATGTATGGTAAATTATCCCGACGCACACGGGAAGAAGCCCCTAACGCCATAACCAGAGAGCAATCATAATGACATCGAAAATTAATTAAACAAGTTCTATACAAATTTCGTTACCGAATTATACAAAAGGGTATACGCAAGTGGTTATTGAACCAAAATAATACTCACCCGAGTAGATTCCTTGAATATTCCAATAGCGCGCGTAATTTACCGAATCTCCTTGATGTGACGAAATTCTTCCTAAATAACTCTTAATAACGCAACGGTAATTTAGAAATTTTAGTTATAGTATTATATAACAAAACTTTACTGACTATGAAACATTTCTACATTGCTGTGTAGTGTCGGCGCAAGAAAGAATATATAATTAAGATATGGACTTTCTGTCTATTGGTATCGTAATAGACGACTTAAGGAAATGTCTTAAAAATTGATTCAAATATAACAGAATAAAATTCAGCATGATAAGCATGTAGATGACGAGCAGCAGCGTTTAAGGAGCATGGTGTCTAGTATTACTATCACTATTTTGCTTAACACAGCATTTTTGAGAATACGTGACAGGAGATGAGCCTGTCGTCATTTAAATGTCAAAGATATAATCGTACATAAGAAACATTTTCTGGGACAACATAACAAGTGGTAAGCCTGTCACCGTTTTCATTTCAAAAATATAAGTCGTACAAAACCTTTTTTTAAAACCCCTTGGTACGAACCTACCACCTGGGGATCGAACTCGGGTGTCTGGACTCGAATTCCGATCACCCAACTACTTGGCTATCGTGACTGTTCATGTAGTTATAGTTAGACTTGACTTAGAGTCAAATAAATGTATAAATGTATATCACATATCAGAGTAAGAATAATTCAAGTCTCTCTTATTCCGAGGATGTCGTAAGAGGCAACTGATTTAGCAGACTGGTGCAGCAGCTTCTACAGTCTATAGTGATACTGCGATCGCCATACTGCATTCCGAGTGCTTTACTTTTTTATTATATAGTGTACTTGTGCTGTAACGTTCACGGCATTGTCATGTGCATTAGCTTTCAAGATTATCCTTCATCGAATAAAACAAATTAAAAATTACTTAATTTTAAAATTTTTTTATAGGAATCAAGTTTAGACGACCTCCATGGACGAGTGGCGTTAACACCGGTATTCAAGGTGAAAACCAGTTTTTCTACATTTTCTCGGGTCTGGGTGTTTGTGGTGATTTCCATACCTCAAGAGCATTTGCATCTTACATAGGGATCGGAGCACTGTATGTAATGGTGTCCTTATAGATAAGAAATGATCCTTATATTTTTAATATATAGATATTAAAAAATTTTTTTGAAGAAGTTACGGTAGCCGAGTGGTTGGGGGATCGGAATTCGAGTCAAGAAACCCGAATTCGATCCCCAGGCGGCAGACTCGTACCAAAGGGTTTTTTCAAAACCTATGTACGATTCATGTCGGTGGCTTGGCTTGTCTATACTAGACCTCTGTCTACCGCTGTATTGGGAATGGCGTGAAGATATTTTTTAAATAAATTCATACATCGATAGGGACAGCATTGTATACATTACTCTGACCCAAAGTAGCTAAAGCACTTGTATTATGGAATCATAAACTTACTTTTCTCATTTTATTATTTTTTTATTATCGATTCTCATACTAAGATGTCCATTGGTTTAATTTTTTAACTTGAATTATTAAATAATTAGCCAGGGTCCAACAAGACATAAAACATGATCATGCAGATTCAGGTGCATATGCGCACTTCAGGTATGGAATTTGCTTAATATTTCACTCGCGTTAAGTTACAACATTGAATAATGTTATGTAATAAATGCAGAACGTTGGATTAAAATCATTCACGAAATCTTAATAAAAATAGTCACGAAAGCTGCGAGGTTGGCTGATTGGAATTCGAGTCAAGAGACCCAAGTTCGATACCAATCTTTCCAATGGCTCGAACGAATGGGCTTTTGTCTAAAACTTATGTATAATTTTATATCATTGGCTTAAATATAAAGACAGCGATGGGCTTACCACCACCAACGTGAATTCCGAAAAATAGCTTCGGTGGTAAGGTGGCTCAAAAGGACTTTATTGTTTAGACCCTTGTCTAGGGTACTAGGAATCCTACCACTGTATAAGGCATGGCGTGAAGACGTAATCTTAATTTTTTTTACTTTAAACTAACTCTTTTGACGAATAATTTTATATAAATTTATGCATGATAATCGTTGATGATTAACAAGTCAGAGTTGTGGGCATTGAACTAGTAATGTAGTAGTTTTCTGCCTTTTAATGTTATGAAAAAAATATGTACTATATATTAAACTTACGTCATGTCATCATACAACCGTGTAGGTAATGATCCTGCCTGCGAAGCTAAGGGTTGCGGGTGTAAGTGCTGCTAGGAGCAAAATTTTCTGTTTTTGTCAAGACTTAGATGTTAAAATATGTACTCTATTAAAATATCTATTTATATAAGTATATTGTACATTTGCCTTGGACTCTGAGACCACTACTTGCCACATTATCCCAAATAGACTTTGGTGAAAGGTGGGTCAAAATGACATAATTGTGTAGTTTTTAAAATGTTTGTATATTTTAGAAAAATATAAATGTAAACAGCTGTCACTTTTATTTGTATTCTTGACATTAAGTATCTCTATAAAACAAATGCGAAAACAGTAAAATTTTATGTCTATTTTATAGCTGTTATATTTTGTAAACATACGTTTCAAGTTTATGCGCTGATGTCAAAAAAATTTTGTACAGATATGAAACATAGGCATAAGGCATATTAATTTCAAATTCAAATAATTTATTAACTTGTCTAGAAAGATTTATATATTTATAAAATCTATTACGAATAGTCACGATAGCCGAGTGATTGGTTAGGCGGGATTTAGAGTCTAGAGACCCGAGTTCGATTCCCAGGTTACAGGCTTGTACCAATGGGTTTTCCAAAAAGTTATGTACGAATTATATCGTTGGCTTGGACACGAAGACGGCGACGGGGACTCCATTTGTCACATTGTTCCGAAAATATCTTCTAGATTTCATCAGAGATTGTCTAGACTAGACCTCTGTCTACGACCTCCGTGGACTTTGGTTTTCCATGGTGTCGCCAACTCTAAGGAACCCAGTAGGATTGCCGGTCGGGTTAATGAATAAAACATTTCTTCAAAATTTTCACGGGTCTGGGTGTTCGTGGTGCATTCGTTGTTTCTGATTCCCCAATACAAGTGTTTGTATTTTGACTATATCGGAACGTAATTAAGCTCTATTCAGTATTCACTGTTGTTGACCTCTCCACCCCGGTCACAATTTACATTTGGCCGCATTCCCGCCTTAACGAATACAATAAAAACTTCCGCGCCGACGAGGCTCGCAATCAATCAGATAACGTATGTCTGAAAATGAAACATTTTACTTTTTTTAACCCGCTAGATTGTTATGAAAGCTAATTGTTAAATGTGTTATGAATATTCGTGTTAACGTCGCGTGTGTAGTTTCTATCTTTTGCGTGTCCGAGACTACTGAACTTAAAATTGTTTAGTAACTTACGTGACGTCCACTACGGGACGGACATACACCTCTCCATAGAGGATATTTAATTATAATTTTTTTCAAGCCTTCAACTTTTTGAAGTGGTTCAATTTGAAAAAAAATTACAGTTATGAGGTATAGATTTGAAGCATCCATTTGATGAAAGACTGTGGCAGATTTTAAAAGTTAATGCCATTAATCAAAACTACTATAAGTTTTGATTATTACACTTGAAGAAAAAATACAACATTTTTTTGTTGTTTACGCTATATTTTTATTAATTAATAGTCACGATAGCCGAGTGCTTGGGTGATCATAATTCGAGTTTTCACGGGTTTTCTTCAAAACTCATGTACGAATCAAATCTTTGGCTAGGAAATAATGATGGCGACGAGCTCTCTATCTGTGACTTGATCCCAAAAATGTTTTCGATGGAAAGTGGGTCAAAAGGACTTAATTGTCAAGACCACTGTATTCGAAATGGCCTGAAGATGTTTATTTATTTGTTATTTATTATCTATTTTATTAATTCCTTTCTTAAAGGAACAACTTAAAGGAAGTTTTCAACGGTTTTACTTTCAAAGGAATCTTAAATTAGTTTAAGCGTGTAACTCGTATAGATTCGCAGTAATTAATATAGCTAACTTCTCGGGGAAGTTATAGAAAATTCGGATACAAGTAGTCGAGTGGATTTCACAGATGTTTAGAGTTGAAGATGATTTCGAAAACCTTTTTTAAACCGAATCTTAATCATTTTACGTAACAAGGTTACTACTCTAAGTACTTTGAAGAAATGTTAGTTACAGGGATAATATGCATTGACCCATGTATGTGATACAACAACACATACATTGCTCTAATCCCGAAGTAAAAAGCTAAAGCACTTGTGTTATGGAATTAGAAACAACGAATGTATAACAAGTACCCAGACCCGCCAAAAAAAAGTGTGTTGTACATTAACCCAACCGGGAATCGACCCCGGAAACTTAGTGCCCTGCGACACCATGGAAACAGGTGTGTACGTCAATCATCACTATATGATGCATACTGAACATAGTATTCATCATATATTTCATCACTGCTTTGTGTCCAGTCTAACAATACAATTAGGTTTTAAAACCATTCTTTATCTGAGTCATATTTCAAATCGGAGAATAACCACTCAAAAATCAAATGTAATAGAAAAATAAATAATACAACTGTAGCTTGATCTGATTCGATCGTGCTATAGGAATATGATATCTGCGACTCTAAGACAATAAGATTCATAATTTATTATTATATTTGCGGATGTTTAACGTTTCTATTTCTGGAACGTCGACATTCTCTTTCGATCCTCTCTACAATCAAATTATCAATTTGATTGTATGTTATTTGGAGAAGTATTCCAATAAATGTTCTTTTTTCTAACGAGACATATAGAAAATACTTTATTTCTTTCATTCATTTCATTGTTATTGATGATGTTTTTGGATTCAAAGAAAACGCTTTAAAAGTTTTTGAATTTTTTTTTAAATATAGTTACATATATAGACAGCAGCACAATGCTCTGATCACTAAGTAAGCGACTTAAGTATTTGTTTTATAGAACCAAAACAAAAGAAGCACCATAGACTCAGAACCAAGAGAATTTAGAAAAAGTGGTTTTTACATTGAGCCGTCCGGTGTTATGTCTGAGACCACAAGACCTCTAAAAGAATATTGTCAAATTATACCTATCGAAAGTATAAATTATTTTACAAGACGTATTTCGTTAATGTACTTATTTTTGTTCTTCATTTGCTGTGTGAAAAGGAAAGGGTTGTCGAAATACTTTTACAACTTAGTAATCGTAATTAACATAGTAATAAATAACAAACCGTTTAGGACATCACAAGGCACTCGAATTTACTACCACCTAATCCTAATTTGTGTGAATATAACGTAGGAATATACCCCGCTTTCGCTGACGAAGAATTAGGGGGATCGAACTCGGGTCTCTACACTCGAATTCCGATCACTAAATCTAACTTGGCTATCGTGACTACTAAGTATATTTTAAGTAAGATAAAAAATTTAAAGAAAATAGAGAATTCCTCAGACATTCCATCCATTAGTACACAAGTGCTTTATATTCTTACCATGGTATTTTTTAATTAGAAAAAAAAACAAAGTTACCATATTAAAGAATAGTAATCTTATACATTATCTATCTGTCAAAAATGTTTCTAAATCCAGATTTGATTTCCAGATGTCTTGTGGCAACGCGTCACGTAATCCCAAAAATGTCTTCGGTGGAAGGTGAGTCGAAAGAACTTAATTGTTTAGATGTCTGCATTATTTTTATATCTCTTATTAAATCGGGATATTTTTAATTAAATTATTATTTCTTGTATTTACGCGAATACTACACATTTAAAATAAAACGATTTTCGGATTTTATCGCGTTTTTAATTAGTTTTTACAAACTATTTTTAATTCCCGACGTTTCGGTTTTTCAAGACCTCAGTCCCCCCGTGACCACGATTGCTGTAAAGCATCCGAAACGTCGGGAAATAAAAATAGTTTCAAAAACTAATTAAAAACGCGATAAAATCCGAAAATCGTTTTATTTTAAAATTATTTTTCTTCATTTGACAGGCTCACTACCTGTCACACGGTTTTCATTGTCTAGACATTTACCTACCATAGCATTAGTTATTGCGTGAAGTTATAAAAAATTCACACATTTTCTAAATTCAATTAGCAATTTGCATATTAGCATTTAGATTGGCGATAGATGTCCGTCACCGGTCGGCTCAATTTCGCTGAGATATATTTCGAGATTATTATCCAGTCATTTGTTATCAGGATCTTTGAAGTTACAGTGCGGTATATACTTACGCCATAAGCATACACCAAAAATTGTTTTAACAAATTGTAATTAAATTTTAATGTTTCCATTAAAATTTACGTATACTGTATGTCACCAGTCTGTTGAATTTCGGTCGAATATTTTTCAAGATGGTTATCCCGTCATTTGTCATCAGGATTTTTGAAGTAACGGCGCGGTATATACTTACGCCGTAAGCATCTTAACAGTGGTAGAGCCACACATCAGTTTTTGTTGTTGCATGAATGACCGGGGAAGTACCACGACCTCACAGAATACCGGCGTGAAGTAGAAGTGTAACAAACTTTTGTGTTTCGTCTGATGAGTGCAGGTAACCGGTGGCCCATACACCCTCCTCCCCCAATTCTGGGTAAAGGGAGCACTCTAAGGGAGGCAACGCATCTGCTAAGCCTCTGGTATTGGGGGTGTTCATGGGCGGCGGTAATCACTTACCATCACGTGAGCTGCCTGCTCGTTTGCCTCCCTTTTCTATAAAAAAAACATAAATTATCAAATTGTTTTAACAAATTGTTATTAAACTTTAATGGAAACATTCCAAATGCAATCCCAAACAGAAATTAAGTAAGCGGATAACTCATCCATCCCAAATGCTTACTCTGTTATTTGACTTGAAGATTTATTACATTTCACAGAAATTTTTATAAGATCTATTTACTATAGAAATATTGCTTATTATAGTACCAACTGTACATGGATTATTGTTTAAATTTATAAAATATGTTTAATTTTGCTTACTGTATCCTTCCAGTCCTGTTTAAATGTCACGTTACGCAATTGACTCGTGTTTAGTCACAGACGTGGGCACTATATTAAAGTATTTGTATGTATGTACAAATATAACCGTGACAGACTGGCGTAAACTCGAGGAATACCTCGAGTCTACGGATTCCCCGGAGTTAGCAAACATACCGGAGGTCATTGATAATAAAGACACGGCACTTGCCGCCGTCGTTCATCTCACCTCTCACCTAAAAACCGCCGTCAGTGTATCCTCCAGGCGGGTCAAAGCGGCAAATGACCGCCGCTTTGAGTTGCCTGCTGAGCTCAGACAGCTGTTGAGAGAGAAAAATGCTACCAATAGGGCATACGACAGGTATAGGACTGACGCAAACCGCGTTAGGATGCGCCAACTCCAAAGGGAGGTTAAACAGCGCATGGCTGAGTTGAGGGGGCAAAGATGGGACAAGCTAATGTCGGACATCACGCCTTCGCACACTGCCTACTGGCAGTTGGCGAGGTCGATGAAGTCCGACTCTGTCGTATCTATGCCTCCCCTGGTCAGTCCCCACGGTTCTATAGCTTTTGACGATAGGGAAAAAGCCGAATGTTTAGCCGACAGCTTCGAAAGTCAGGGCTCTCCAAGCACACAACCTACAGATCCCGTACACATTCAGAATGTGGACGACTTCGTATCGCGGAAAATGACGCAGCCACTAACGGGTGAACCTCTCCCGCCTACCTCACTCGAAGAGGTTAAGGGTATAATTAAAAACCTTAGGCTACGTATGGCTTCTGGCTACGTACGGCCTTAGACTACGTACGGCCAGGAGCCGACGGCATCTCAAATAGGTTAGTTAAAACTCTCCCAAATTCGTTGCTATTACTATTAGTAGCAATCTTCAATGCCCTTCTCACAAGTTGCACCTTTCCAGACTCCTGGAAGGAGGCCCACGTAATAGGGATCCATAAACCCGGGAAACCGAAAAAACAGGCCTCTAGCTATAGGCCCATCAGTCTCCTCAGCGCACTGGGGAAAATCTATGAGCGCATAATTCTGATCCGCCTCAAGGACAGCGCTCAGTCACTAAATGTCATTCCTGATGAGCAGTTTGGCTTTAGAGCAACGCACTCATGCGTTCAGCAAGTGCACCGCCTCACGGAGCACATACTTGAGCGCCTAAATGATAACCCCAAATATAAGGTAGGAGCACTCTTCTTCGATGTCGCGAAAGCGTTCGACAAAGTCTGGCACAATGGCTTGATATACAAGCTATACAACTACGGTATGTCAGACAGGCTTGTGCACATCATACAAGCCTACTTGTCGAATCGCACCTTCCGCTACAAAGTCGAGGGCACTCTGTCCTCCAGCAGAGACTTAAAAGCCGGGGTTCCGCAAGGCTCGGTCCTCTCGCCCACACTATACACGCTTTATACGAGCGATATCCCAAAAGACCCAAATAAAAGGTAGAATTGGCCTTATTCGCCGACGATACCACTCTATACTCTGCGGATCTTAACGCATCGAGAATCTACATTCGCCTCCAAGCCGCGGCCACCGCCTTAAGCGAGTGGTTTAGGAAATGGAGGATCGACATAAATCCTGAAAAGAGCACCGCGGTCTTGTTCAGCAGGAATCACAAAACTCGAATCGCCCTAACAGATTCAGTGAAATAACCTCGACAAACCCAGAAGTAAAATATCTTGGAGTCACCTTAGACCGTAGACTGAACTTCAAGAAACATATTAAAATTGTCAGGGATAGAGCGGCCTTCATATCCGGCCGCCTCTTTAACCTTACAAATAGCCGCAGCAAAATGCTGCTGAAACACAAAATACGCCTATACACAACTTGCGTACGACCCGTCATGTCATATGCCAGTATAGTATTCGCGCACGTCCCCAAAGTACGTTTGAACTCACTCCAAGTGATTCAAAACCGATTCATGCACCGCGCAACCGGCGCTCCCGTATATATGCGGAATGTAGATCTGCATCGCGATCTCAAACTGCTTACAATGGCAGCGCTATTTAAAAAGTTCTCCATCGACTACTTCGATAGGACTAACTTACATACAAATCCGCTAGTGGCAGCGTTAGGGAATTACACACCCGCGCGCGATACTCCACCTCAATTGAGGCGCCCGAAATGCGTCATCATAGACGATGATGACGCGATCACCCTTGTCAACAATGTGTATGAGGCCCCGCCCCCTACGTACTTTCGCACACAAATAGACACAAGCAGCGTTCTGCGGCTTACACAACCTCGCCATCGTCGTAATTTCACGACTAGCACGAGACTTTCTCGTGGTCGTAGTCGTCACTAAAAGGTTAACACAAGGCGATCCGAGAGGAGATTTTCCTCCAAACCAACTGGGGCCCTCGGATCGCATGGCCCCTCCCCCATGTCGGAAGTCATCTCTTTCGTTCTAGGGGACGCAGCGCTTTGCAGCAGCAGCCATTATTGTCTTCAACTCTAACTTGCGAGCCTCTCCTCGCAAGTCTCCTTAGACGAAGCTGTAAAGGCCTCCGGGCCAACAGCATCCCGTGGATGGTTTTAGTCGGTGTGCTTCTCCTTCTGAGATTCGAGCCCGACACTGTTCGTTTCGGTGGCCTCCCGGCCAAGGGACGTTCGTGCATAAAACATTTCCTCCATGGTTATCAAAAAAAAAAAATTACAAATATACAATTATATAATAATATATATATGGGGGTACACAGCTGCGCACCCATGCCAACGAGGGTTAGGGCGTCCCCAAGGCGACGCACACCAGTTCGTCCCCGTTGGTGTGAAATGCAGCGCGCAAAGCGGCGATGGGGACCGCCACCCGTCACGCACAGCCCGGACACGGCGGAAGGTGGAGGACGTAGTGCAGAGTTGGCACGTGGAATGTTAGAGGAGGCATGAGAGATAAGACGAATGAGTTGATTGAAATAATGAAAGAAAGGGAATTAGATGTCGTGTGTTTGTCGGAGACCAAGCGGAAGGGCAGTGGTACTGAAGAGCTCCCTGGCGGGGCGTTAGCTCTATGGTCCGGAGTTAGCGAGAGCGCCTGCCAGGGAGTGGGGGTGCTGCTGTCGTCTCGGTTGGTCGATGTTATGACTGAATATAAGGTTGTGAACTCGAGACTTCTCTGGGTTCGCTTTAAATTGGGACTGACGAAGTTATTCCTTTTGGCTGTTTATGCGCCGGTGGCTTCGTCGTCCAGAGCTGAGCTGGAGGAGTTTTGGGAGAATGTAAGAGAAGTTCTAGACTTGGTTAGAGGAAACGAAAGAATTGTTGTATGTGGTGATTTGAATGGATGGGTTGGTACCGCTCGGCCAGGGTACGAGTCGGTGCTTGGAATGTTTGGCGATAAAAGGGTTAACGATGCTGGCAAGCTCATACTGGCTGTATGCAAGGAAAGGGTCTTCTTGTGACAAACACTATGTTTAGTCACAAGAAAATCCATATGTATACTAGAACAAGAGAGAATGAGAGAAGTATGATCGATTTATTCCTGGTGGATGACCGACTGCGAAAACAGGTGATGGATACGCGGGTGTTCCGAGGTGCTGACCTGGGAACGGATCACTACCTAGTGATTACTAGATTTAGGGGTCTGTTCGCGGGTTGGCGCCACCGGACGGCGATACCAGAACCACAGTCGGTCGGTAGCATCCGAAGCTGGAAGCTTCAGGAAGCGGACACTAGGAATAAATATCAAGCAAGGGTAGCCGAAAAGCTGGACAGCATTGGTGTTAGGAAAGAATGTGTGGAAGAAATATGGCAGAGCCTTAGAGATGGAATGGTTAGTGCAGCGGAAGACGTGTGTGGAACTGTGAAAAGAGGTAGTAGTAAAAAGGGTGATGCATGGTGGAATGACGAAGTGAAAGAAGCTGTAAATAAGAAGAAGAAAGCATGGTTAGACTACTTGGCCTCTAGTAATGATAAGGATATGAGAGAGAAGAGGAAAGAAAGATATAAGCTCCAGAAAGTTCACACGAAAGCATTGATTGAGGAAGTGCGTGAAAGGAGTAGAATGGAAGCGGACGAAAGGTTGTCGCACAACTTCAAGGAGAACTCAAACTCTTCTGGAAAGAGGTTGGAAGGACCCGAGTGGTGCGACAGCCTGAAGAATGAATAAAGTGCTTTCGGGAACCAATGACGTCCTCTCAGAAAAATCGGTCGTCATGCAGCGATGGAGCGAATTTTATAGAGAGATGTATGCGTGTGATGATCTTAGTGAGGGATCCGGGGGTGACGCCGTGACTGGTACGCCAGACTCGGACCTCGATGACACTGAGGTCATCAGTATGAAAGAGATTGAATGTGCGATTAGAAGTTTGAAATGTGGTAAGGCTGCGGGACTAGACAGATTTACTGCTGAAATGGTCAAGTATGGTGGGCCACGCGATTGGGACAGCTTTCATCTGCTGTGCAATTTGTGCTGGCGAACGGGGGCTGTTCCGGATGATTGGCGATCCGCGGTCATTGTGCCTTTATATAAAGGTAAAGGTTCACATTATGACTGCGGGTACTATCGGGCGATCAGCTTGACCAGTTTAGCAAGTAAAGTTTACTCGAAGGTTTTGACACGTAGGATGCAAGATAAATCGGAAAGATTTCTATGGGAAGCACAATGCGGATTTAGACCTGGAAGAGGATGCACGGATCAAATGTTTTCTCGCCGCATGATCACGGAGAAGCTTCTGGCTGCTAACCAGAAGATTTTCTGTGCTTTTTGTGGATCTTGAGAAAGCATTTGATAAGGTTGTAAGAAAGAAAATATGGGAACTGTTGCTGGGTATGGTGTGGATGGTCGATTGCTAAGGGCTGTGCAGTCACTTTACTGTGACTGTAAATCCTGTGTGCGGGTAGGGCATGACCGGTCACCCATGTTTAGCGTCCAAACGGGCGTAAAACAGGGTTGTGTCATGTCTTCCTGGCTATTCATACTGTATCTCGACAGCTGTTTTACAGAAGCTGAAAGATAGCTGTTTGGGTGTGAAATTGGGTGACATAAAAGTAAATTGTCTGCTTTATGTTGATGATGCAGTGCTTATAGCACCATCAGAGGCAGAACTGCAGGCATTAGTCACGTGTATGAAAGAAGAATGTGAAATTAATGGTCTCCGTTTGAATGCTAATAAAACTAAGGTTCTGGTATTTGAAAGGGACGAAGAAAGAACGAAGTGCGAAATTTGGGTAAATCAGGAATGTCTAGAACTGGTGAATGAAATTGTATACTTGGGGAGTGCGTTTAGCCGGGATGGAAGATGTGATTTAGATGTGGACAGGCGTGTCGCTGCCGGGAACAAAGTCAATGGTGCCCTGACTGCGTTAATCAAAAGGCAAGGCGTTGTGAAAAGTGCACGCCTTGCAATACATAACGCAGTGTTGGTACCGACTTTGTTATATGGCAGCGAAACCTGGGTATGCCAGAAGAAGCATAAAAGCAGGTTGAATGCAGAGCAGATGCGATCTCTTCGTAAAATGGGCGGCCTTACCATGGCTGACCGAAAGCGAAACGAAGAGATTCGCAATATGGCAGGTTTGAAAGATGACCTTGTCTCAAAATGGATAAGGGCGTGCTACGATGGTTTGGGCACGTTGTGCGAATGAGTGAAGACCGAATGGTGAAGAAAATATATAGCGCGAAATTTAATATTAAAAGGTGTCGAGGTAGACCGAGACTAACTTTCGAAGACCATGTGAGCAAATTGCTCGAAGAGGGGAGGGTCAAGAGTACTCGGATACCTAGACGTGCATGTATGAAGAAGATGATGAATCTGAAAGAAGCGAAAGAAGTATGTAGGGATCGTGACACTTGGCGATCTGTTCTCTCTGGCTACCCTGTCAGGGATTGTGCGTGAAGATATATATATATATATATATATATATATATATATATATATATATATATATATATATATATATATATATATATATATATATATATATATATATATATATATATATATATATATATATATATATATATATATATATATATATATATATATATATATATATATATATATATATATATATATATATATATATATATATATATATATATATATATATATATATATATATATATATATATATATATATATATATATATATATATATATATATATATATATATATATATATATATATATATATATACTGTATACTACGATAATGAAATGTAATACTACATTAAGTATGCCGTGATTATTAGGAATGGTGTCCAATTGTTACAATTCTAATCTCCCTTGTTGCTTCTCTTTCTAATGCCCCTTGTGTTTCTGTAATTGGATTCCCTAGCTGTGATGCCTACTGGTGTAATTTTTGTTACTGAATTATTGAAATAATTTGCCAGTATCACATATAATATAAAATATGACCATGGAGATGCCACCTCAGGCAAGAAATTTACTTAATATTTTACTCACGGTAAATTTATCTTTGTCTTAGCAATTCAGTTTAGACCCTATTATTATATTAAGGTACAACATTATTTCCGCTCGTTGAGAATGTTATGTAATAAATACAGTAGAACGTTAAACATTAAAATTATTCACGAAATGATTTTATTACATTAAACTAACTCTTTTGATGTTTTTTTTTTATATAAATTTACACGGCACGACAAGGCAGACTTATTGGCAGAGACCTAGTAGTGTTGTAATTTTCTACCCTTTCCTTATAAGGAAAGACTATAATCTTTAACGATGTGAAAAATAGAAATATCAAATATTAAATTTATATTCTGTACAACCCGGTAGCGCAGTTGTTAATGGCCCTACCTTCGAGCTCAGGGTAGCCGGTGTGAGTCTTGCTAGGAGCGAATATTTGACAAGTCATGGATGTGAATATGTATTTATGTAATTATATTGTACCGTTGCCTTGGACTCTGTGACCAAATTGGCCTCCATGAAAGATGTATCAAAATTACTTAATTGTCTACTCTTTAAAATGTCTTTAAAATTTTAGAAAAATGTTAATGTAAACAACTGTCACTTCTTATTTATATTCGTGACATTAAGTGTCTTTATAAAACATATGCGAAAACAATAAAGTTTTATGTCTATTTCATAGCTGTTATATTTTGTAGACAGACGTTTCAAGTTTATGAGCTGATGTCAAAAACATTTAGTACAGATATGAAACATAGGCATAAGGCACATTAATATCATCAGCCGAATGGTTGGGTGATCGGACTTCGAGTCAAGAGACTCGAGTTCGATCTCCAGGTAGTAGGCTCGTACGAATGAGTTTATTCAAATGTTAGTTTCGATATTGGCTTGGACATAAAGACGGCGACAAGATCACCACCTGTTGTCTCGAAATATGTCTTCGGTGAAACGTGGGTGGTAGAGAATTCACTGAAAAAGACATCACAATTTTCTGGATTTTCTGTATTGCTGTCCAGTATTGGGAATGACGTGAAGATTTTTTTATCTCGAGTTCGCAATGCATCATTAATGAAATAGATAAAATAATAAAGGATACAGATTGTTGATAATCGAAATCCGGACAATTGATTCTTACAGCGATCAGCCATTCCTCGATTAACGTGGCTGCAAAAGTGTATTATAAAAATCACAGACTAAATCTCTGCGTTTGACAATCAGTTGAAGGGTCATTCATCCTTTGATTATATTCGTTTTAAACGATTGTTGTCATTTCCAAGCTGCCAGAAATACCAGTAATTATAAATCAAATTCCATCGTAAGTCCGGGATTCATTTACAGAACGGATGTTTCCGTCACTCACACACAAGCCTCTGAGCCAAAGGCCTGCTGTCACTTCTGTGATCTTCAGCATAGTCTCCTATAATATGATAAATTTAAATACATAATACCACGATGAAAAGTCACGATAGCCGAGTAGTTGGGTGATCGGAATTTGGAGTCAAGAGACCCGATTTCGATCCCCAGGTGGCAGGCTCGTACCAAAGGGTTTTTCAAAAACTTATGTACGAATTATATCGTTGGCGTGAATATATTTATATTTATTTATATTTTACATAACATCATCGAAAGTAATAACCAACCAAGAATATAAAAGAACAAATATCGAAAGTCACGATAGACGAGTTATTGGGTAGTCTGAATTTCGAGTAAAGAGACTCGAGTTCGATCCCCAGGTAGGAGGCTCGTACCAATGGGTTTTTTTAAACTTACGTACAAAATTATAACGATTTCTTGGACAAAAAACGGTAACGGGCTCACCACCTGCATATCGTTGGATAATTATATCGTTGGCTTGGATGTAAAGACGGCGACCGGCTCTCCACCTGTCACGTTGTCCCGAAAATATCTTCTAGATTTCATCAAAGATTGTCTAGACTAGAACTCTGTCTACGAACTCCGTGGACGAGTAGCGTAAATTCCGGTGTCCACGATGTCGCCAGCTCTAAGGAACCAGGTAGGGTTCCCGGTGGGGTCATTGAAGAAAACACTTTTTCTACATTTTGTCGGGTTTGGGTGTTAGTGGTACCTTCGTTGTTTCTGATTCCCTAATACAAATGTTTTAGCTGATTACTTTGGAATCAGAGCAACGTAAGTGATGTTGTCCCTATCTGCGAGTGTCTGAATTAAAAAAAAATGTATTTTGCCTTTATCGTAACGTAATTAAGCTCCATTCTGTATCCACTGTTGGTGACCTTTGCACCCCTGTCAAAATTTACATATGGCCATATTCCCGCCTTAACAAATACAATAAAACCTTCTGCGCCGACGAGGCATGCAATTAATCAGAAAACGTAAGTCTGAAAATGAAACATTTTTCTTTTTTTTTTACCCGCTATATTATTATGAAGGTCATTGTAATAGTTAAATGTACTTTATGAATATGAACATTCGTGATGTTTCCGCTAGATGGTGCTTCTTGCAAATCTGTACTAAATCCATCGCAGTGTTGAGATAATTTGTAGAATCATCACGTCTCACCCTGGTTTAGAATCAACATCTCGCCCCGGTATCGTAATATTGTAAAATAGTTACGAGTACATAAATAGGGCCATAACTTTCGTCGCTCTTTTTCTAAAGTTAGTGGCAAAAGCACTGGTGTTTTGGATCTGAAACCACAAACACAACTCGATGACTCCGATAGTAACGCAGATAATGTTCATGTTTCTACCTCGACCGTTCCAGTAATAGAACCCGGGTACTGTTGGCGACGCCTTGAAAATCGGTGTTTGAAATCATCCGTGTCCATCCGTCAATAATAATATCTGAATGTTCAACCCATTGTGAATTAAAAAGGACATTATACGTTACATAAGGGTAACAAACATATGGTCTAGTCATTAAGAAATTTTTTGTAACGTTTTCCTGTCCTATTTCTTATATTATTTGAGGGGTCAAGCGATATTTTATTGACTTAAAAACATGAGAAGTTTAAGAGATATTAGTCTATACTTTGACTTAAAGACCGTCACTTTTTAAGTCAAAGTATTGATCTGCACTTTATTTTTTACACAGATTAAAGCACTGATAGATATGTTAACAGGAATAATAATTATGTCACTTAATACTTAACATAACTCATATTAATTGACTCAGGCGTTACTTTAGAAGTCACGATAGCCGAGTGGTTGGGTGGTCGGAATTTCGAGTCAAGAGACCCGAGTTCGATACTTAAGTGGCCGTACCAATGAGTTTTTCAAAAACTTATGTACGAATTATATCGTTGGCGTGAATATATTTATATTTATTTATATTTCACATAACATCATCGAGTAATAACCAACCAAGAACATAAAAGAACAAATATCGAAAGTCACGATAGCCGAGTTGTTGGGTGGTCGGAATTTCGAGTCAAGAGACCCGAGTTCGATACTTAAGTGGCCGTACCAATGAGTTTTTCAAAACTTATGTACGAATTACATCGTTGGCTTGGACATAAAGACGGCGACGGGCTCACCACCCGCATATCGTTGGATAATTATATCGTTGGCTTGGACATAAAGACGGCGACGGGCTCACCACCTGTCACGTTGTCCAGAAAATATCTTCTAGATTTCATCAAAAATTGTCTAGACTAGACCTCTGTCTACGAACTCCGTGGACGAGTAGCGTAAACTCCGGTTTCCACGATGCCGCCAGCTCTAAGGAACCAGGTAGGGTTCCCGGTGGGGTCATTGAAGAAAACACTTTTTCTACATTTTCTCGGGTTTGGGTGTTAGTGGTACCTTCGTTGTTTCTGATTCCCTAATACAAGTGTTTAAGCTGATTATTTTGGAATCAGAGCAACGTAAGTGATGTTGTCCATAACTGCGAGTGTCTGAATTAAAAAAAAATGTATTTTGCCGTTATCGTAACGTAATTAAGCTCTATTCTGTATCCACGGTTGTTGACCTTTGCACCCCTGTCAAAATTTACATATGGCCACATTCCCGCCTTAACAAACACAATAAAACCTTCCGCGCCGACGAGGCATGCAATTAATCAGCTAACGTAAGTCTGAAAATGAAACGACATTTTTCCTTTTTTTACCCGCTATATTATTATGAAGGCCATTGTAATAGTTAAATTTACTTTAAGAATATGAACATTCGTGATGTTTCCGCTAGATGGTGCTTCTTGGAAATCTGTACTAAATCCATCGCAATGTTGAGATAATTTGCAGAATCATCACTTCTCACTCTGGTATAGAATCAACATCTCGCCCCGGTATCGTAATATTGTAAAATAGTTACGAGTACATAAATACGGCCATAACTTTAGTCGCTCTTTTTCTAAAGTAAAGTGGCAAAAGCACTGGTGTTCTGGATCTGAAACCACAAACTCAACTCGATGACTCCGATAGTAACGCAGATAATGTATATGTTTCTACCTCGACCGTTCCAGTAATAGAATCCGGGTACTGTTGGCGACGCCATGAAAATCGGTGTTTGAAATCATCCGTGTCCATCCGTCAATAATAATATCTGAATGTTCAACCCTTGTGAATTAAAAAGGATTATACGTTACATAAGGGTAACAAATATATTGTCTAGTCATTAAGAAACTTTTTGTTACGTTTTCCTGTCCTATTTCTTATATTATTTGAGGGGTCAAGCGATATTTTATTGACTTAAAAACATGAGAAGTTTAAGAGATATTAGTCAATACTTTGACTTAAAGACCGTCACTTTTTAAGTCAAAGTATTGATC
>JAGSMR010000075.1:2302500-2305000 GCA_029286605.1 Sericinus montela | reverse complement strand
TTAAAATCACACATTCCTTTTACTCTTTTAAATTCCTCGCAACCATTGTCTAGTGCTGGTCCTGAACATCTTTTTATCGAAATTATACTTGGTCATATGAAGCTCCTTCTTGGTGTCTACTACAGTCCAAATCTTACTATTGACTATTTTCCGTCATTTGAAATTTTACTTGAGCAGTACTCTTCACTGTATAGTCAAACTATTATCATGGGAGACTTCAATACATGCCTTCTTAAGAACGACTTTAGGTCATCTCAGCTGAAATCTCTCATAAATAGTACCAACTTACACATACTTCCACTTTCAGCGACTCACGCTTTTCCCAACTGCACCCCTTCCCTTCTTGATCTAATTCTTGTTTCTTCCATTGACCATGTTGCAAAGCATGGACAATGTAATGCTTCTGCTTTTTCCTATCACGACTTGCTTTACCTATCCTATAAAATTAAGGCTCCGAAAGGAAAACGAAGGATCCTTCTTCAGCGCAATTTCGGTAGAATGGACCTTAATCGGTTAAGAGAGGATACTGCTAAAATCGACTGGTCAGCTGTTTCCAGTGCAGATACCGTTGATGAGCAGATATCGATTTTTAACTCTTTAATCGAACAACTGTACAATGTTCATGCTCCAATTCGTCCGGTTCGAATAAAGCATCTTCCAGCTCCCTGGCTCACTCCGGATATCAAAAAACTGTTCGAAAAAAATAATTTGGCTAAAAGTAAATACCGTATGAATCCTAATGATTCCAATCGCGAAAAATATCATAAAATACGAAATCGCTGCAACATGGTATGTAGAGATAGTCAACGACGCCGTATCTATAAGTCTGTTGTTGAGGAAGTTGACTCGACTAAAGTTTGGAACTTCCTCAAATCTTTAGAAGTTGGAAAGGGAAAGCAAAATGTAGATTCTCTTAATTTGGATTTAAATATGCTTAATACGCATTTCCGCACTTCCCCTATTGTAAATAATACAACGAAGCAAAACACTCTCAATCATCTTTCTGCTATATCAACTCCTGACTTTCCATCTTTTTCTTTTAGCCAAGTTACTGTCAGTGATGTTAAGAAGAATATACTAGCCATTACATCTGATGCAGTTGGTTCTGACTGCATTAGTCGTAAAATGATCATCCCTATACTTGACCTCATTGCTCCTATTATCACACACATTTTTAATCATTCCCTTGTTTCCAGCCTTTTTCCTACAGTCTGGAAAGACGCCTTAGTAACTCCACTTCCTAAAAAATCCAATCCCTCTTTAGCAGACTACCGTCCTATATCTATTCTTTCCTTCCTGTCTAAAGCACTTGAACGCCTTATACACCACCAGCTTAGTAAATTTATTTTAATAATAACCTTCTGAACTCTTTCCAGTCTGGTTTCCGTCCCGGTCATAGTACGACAACTGCTCTGGTCAGAATCACTGACGACATCCGGCTGGGTATGGATAATCAACAAGTTACAGTCTTGACATTGCTTGATTTTAGTAATGCCTTCAATACTGTAGACTTTGATATTCTGCTTGCTGTTTTAAGTTCTCTTAACATATCTCCTGGGGTAATTGGCTGGTTTCATAGTTACTTGCATGGACGCCGGCAGCGTATACGAATACATGATACGTTTTCTGACTGGTCTGCTGTCATCGCTGGCGTTCCGCAAGGTGGCGTGTTGTCTCCTCTATTATTCTCTATTTTCATCAATTCGATTTGTCCACGTATTACTTCTTTCTACCATCTATATGTAGATGATTTACAAATTTACTCGCAATGTAAGTTACAGGATTTACCTAACACGATTGGTTTAGTTAATACAGATCTAATCAGTATCTCTAATTGGTGTAATTCGTTTGGACTTAAAGTAAACCCTTTGAAGACCCAAGTCATTATCATTGGAGGCAATAAACTAATATCGCGTAAGACTTTGTCGCAGCTTCCGCCAGTACTATTTGAAGGGATCGTTATACCATATAGTGACAAGGTTAAAAATTTAGGTATTTCATTTGATAAAACATTATCTTGGGTACCACAAATGAGTGAGCTAAGAGCAGAAAGATGTTTGTCGCAATAGGTTCTCTCCGAAGATTGCGCAACATACTCCCTATTCCTACTAAAATTGTGCTGGCTCAGTCTCTCCTCCTACCGATCCTTGATTACGCGGACACTTGTTATCTTGATCTAACCGAGGCGCAACTTTACAAACTTGAGCGGCTTCAGAATTATTGCATAAGGTTTATATTTGGGTTGCGAAAGTATGACCACATCTCCGAATTCCGCCTTAAGCTCAAGTGGCTTCCAATTCGCCTTCGCAGGAATACTCATATTCTTCATCTTCTTTGCTGCAATCTGTTCAATCCCAATGCTCCACATTACTTGAAGGATAGATTTGAATATCTAAGTTGTTTACATTCTTTTCCACTCCGCTCTCAAAATAATTTTCTCCTAAGTACTCCAAAACACTCTTCTTCCTTCTATGCTAACTCTTTCACTGTAACCTGTATA
>JAGSMR010000075.1:2185000-2295000 GCA_029286605.1 Sericinus montela | reverse complement strand
GATGCTGCTAAAATCGACTGGTCAGCTGTTTCCAGTGCAGATACCGTTGATGAGCAGATATCGATTTTTAACTCTTTAATCGAACAACTGTACAATGTTCATGCTCCAATTCGTCCGGTTCGAATAAAGCATCTTCCAGCTCCCTGGCTCACTCCGGATATCAAAAAACTGTTAGAAAAAAAGAATTTGGCTAAAAGTAAATACCGTATGAATCCTAATGATTCCAATCGCGAAAAATATCATAAAATACGAAATCGCTGCAACATGGTATGTAGAGATAGTCAACGACGCCATATCTATAAGTCTGTTGTTGAGGAAGTTGACTCGACTAAAGTTTGGAACTTCCTCAAATCTTTAGGAGTTGGAAAGGGAAAGCAAAATGTAGATTCTCTTAATTTGGATTTAAATATGCTTAATACGCATTTCCTCACTTCCCCTATTGTAAATAATACAACAAAGCAAAACACTCTCAATCATCTTTCTGCTATATCAACTCCTGACTTTCCATCTTTTTCTTTTAGCCAAGTTACTGTCAGTGATGTTAAGAAGAATATACTAGCCATTACATCTGATGCAGTTGGTTCTGACTGCATTAGTCGTAAAATGATCATCCCTATACTTGACCTCATTGCTCCTATTATCACACACATTTTTAATCATTCCCTTGTTTCCAGCCTTTTTCCTACAGTCTGGAAAGACGCCTTAGTAACTCCACTTCCTAAAAAATCCGATCCCTCTTTAGCAGACTACCGTCCTATATCTATTCTTTCCTTTCTGTCTAAAGCACTTGAACGCCTTATACACCAACAGCTTAGTAAATTTCTTTTTAATAATAACCTTCTGAACTCTTTCCAGTCTGGTTTCCGTCCCGGTCATAGTACGACAACTGGTCTGGTCAGAATCACTGACGACATCCGGCGTGGTATGGATAATCAACAAGTTACAGTCTTGACATTGCTTGATTTTAGTAATGCCTTCAATACTGTAGACTTTGATATTCTGCTTGCTGTTTTAAGTTCTCTTAACATATCTCCTGGGGTAATTGGCTGGTTTCATAGTTACTTGCATGGACGCCGGCAGCGTATACGAAAACATGATACGTTTTCTGACTGGTCTGCTGTCATCGCTAGCGTTCCGCAAGGTGGCGTGTTGTCTCCTCTATTATTCTCTATTTTCATCAATCAATTTGTCCACGTATTACTTCTTTCTGCCATCTATATGTAGATGATTTACAAATTTACTCGCAATGTAAGTTACAGGATTTACCTAACACGATTGGTTTAGTTAATACAGATCTAATCAGTATCTCTAATTGGTGTAATTCGTTTGGACTTAAAGTAAACCCTTTGAAGACCCAAGTCATTATCATTGGAGGCAATAAACTAATATCGCGTATAACTTTATCGCAGCTTCCGCCAGTACTATTTGAAGGGATCGTTATACCATATAGTGACAAGGTTAAAAATTTATGTATTTCATTTGATAAAACATTATCTTGGGTACCAAAAATGAGTGAGCTAAGCAGAAAGATGTTTGTCGCAATAGGTTCTGTCCGAAGATTGCGCAACATACTCCCCATTCCTACTAAAATTGTGCTGGCTCGACTGAGCCAGCACACAGGAGAGACTTCTCCTCCTACCGATCCTTGATTACGCGGACACTTGTTATCTTGATCTAACCGAGGCGCAACTTAACAAACTTGAGCGGCTTCAGAATTATTGCATAAGGTTTATATTTGGGTTGCGAAAGTATGACCACATCTCCGAATTCCGCCTTAAGCTCAAGTGGCTTCCAATTCGCCTTCGCAGGAATACTCATATTCTTCATCTTCTTTGCTGCATTTTGTTCAATCCCAATGCTCCACATTACTTGAAGGATAGATTTGAATATCTAAGTTGTTTACATTCTTTTCCACTCCGCTCTCAAAATAATTTTCTCCTAAGTACTCCAAAACACTCTTCTTCCTTCTATGCTAACTCTTTCACTGTAACCTGTATATTAAACAATCTCAATCTCTATCTATCTTTAAAACTAAATTAAAACTTCATTACCTATCCACTTAATTATCTGTCGTCTATTGCTTATCAAAAAATTTTTTTCCCTTTACCTTCTAATCCTTTGTATATAAATTCTCTCTCTTTATGTGATATATATATGTTTATGTATGTGTATGTAAATATTATATTATTTATATTATTTAGTACACCCTTTCCGCTTTCTTTAGAAGAATCCTTTTCCCTAAGGTTGCCTGGAAGAGATCGCTGTTTAAGCGATAAGGCCGCCTTTTGTACTAATGTCCATTGTAATTGTAATTTCTATGTCACTCTTGGTGTACAATAAAGCATATTTTACTTTACTTTTACTTTACATTATCTTTATGCAATTCCCAGTACAGGAGTAGACAGAGGTCTATACAACTAAGATCTTTCGACCAACCTTCCTATGACGACAATTTTTTTTGGGCAACGTGACAGGTAGTGAGCCTTTCGCCATCTTCATGTCGATGCCAAAGATATAAATCGTGCGTTTGAGGTTTGAAAAACCTGGGTTATCAATTAAGATGTTTCATATGTAAGGTTGGACTACCCAAATCAAATATTAGCATTTTATGAAAAGCCAATAGCGTCTAACCATTACTTTAGTCGGTGGCGGATCTTCTTTCGCGACCTGAATCCAACTTAACCCGGCTCGTATCTCCCTAACAGAGAAGGTGCTGATGTAAACACCTTTTCCTAGTATAAAAATATTGTATTAATTTATATTTCATTAAATATCATATCGTTATAATTTTCGCACAAACAGAAATAAGACATTTTGTCCGTAAAATCAGAACTACAGATCTTTTCTCAGAATTTCTTCCACGTGCTATAACTAGGGTAGACAGAGATCTAGAAAATAGAGTCCTATTGACCCTCCATTCACCGTCTTTTAAGGACGAGCTCGTTTTGTACAACCCTGAGATATAAATTGAACATAAGTTTTGAAAAACTCTTAAAAAAACTTGAAATGAACAATAAAGTCATTTAAAAAGTCACGATCGCCAAGTGGTTGAGTGGTCGGAATTTCGAGTCAAGAGACCCGAGTTCGAGTGAACTCGGGAACCCAATGGGTTTTTCTTATGTACGATTAATATCGTTGGCTTGACATAATGATGGCGACGGGCTCACCACCTGTCACGTTGTCCCGAAAATATCTTCGGTGGAATGGGTCATTGGGACTTAATTGTCTAGACTGGACCTTAGTCTACCCCTGTATTGGAAATTGCGTGAAGATATTGGTACATGCTTACATATCATACATAGCGGCCTGTTAAAGTCCACTGTAGGAAATAGGCCTGTCCCATAAGGATAAACACCTTTTCCTAGTATAAAATATTGTATTAATTTATATTTCATTAAATATTATATCGTTATAATTTTCGCACAAACAGAAATAAGACATTTTGTCCGTAAAATCAGAACTACAGATCTTTTCTCAGAATTTCTTCCACGTGCTATAACTAGGGTAGACAGAGATCTAGAAAATAGAGTCCTATTGACCCTCCATTCACCGTCTTTTAAGGACGAGCTCGTTTTGTACAACCCTGAGATATAAATTGAACATAAGTTTTGAAAAAACTCTTAAAAAAACTTGAAATTAACAATAAAGTCATTTAAAAATTCACGATCGCCAAGTGGTTGAATGGTCGGAATTTCGAGTCAAGAGACCCGAGTTCGAGTGAACTCGGGAACCCAATGGGTTTTTCTTATGTACGATTAATATCGTTGGCTTGGACATAATGATGGCGACGGGCTCACCACCTGTCTCGTTGTCCCGAAAATATCTTCGGTGGAATGGGTCATTGGGACTTAATTGTCTAGACTGGACCTTAGTCTACCCCTGTATTGGAAATTGCGTGAAGATATTGGTACATGCTTACATATCATACATAGCGGCCTGTTAAAGTCCACTGCAGGAAATAGGCCTGTCCCATAAGGATAAACACCTTTTCCTAGTATAAAAATATTGTATTAATTTATATTTCATTAAATATCATATCGTTATAATTTTCGCACAAACAGAAATAAGACATTTTGTCCGTAAAATCAGAACTACAGATCTTTTCTTAGAATTTCTTCCACGTGCTATAACTAGGGTAGACAGAGATCTAGAAAATAGAGTCCTATTGACCCTCCATTCTCCTTCTTTTAAGGACGAGCTCGTTTTGTACAACCCTGAGATATAAATTGAACATAAGTTTTGAAAAAACTCTTAAAAAAACTTGAAATTAACAATAAAGTCATTTAAAAATTCACGATCGCCAAGTGGTTGAATGGTCGGAATTTCGAGTCAAGAGACCCGAGTTCGAGTGAACTCGGGAACCCAATGGGTTTTTCTTATGTACGATTAATATCGTTGATTTGGACATAAAGACGGCGACGGGCTCACCACCTGTCACGTTGTCCCGAAAATATCTTCGGTGGAATGGGTCATTGGGACTTAATTGTCTAGACTGGACCTTAGTCTACCCCTGTATTGGAAATTGCGTGAAGATATTGGTACATGCTTACATATCATACATAGCGGCCTGTTAAAGTCCACTGCAGGAAATAGGCCTGTCCCATAAGGATAAACACCTTTTCCTAGTATAAAAATATTGTATTAATTTATATTTCATTAAATATCATATCGTTATAATTTTCGCACAAACAGAAATAAGACATTTTGTCCGTAAAATCAGAACTACAGATCTTTTCTCAGAATTTCTTCCACGTGCTATAACTAGGGTAGACAGAGATCTAGAAAATAGAGTCCTATTGACCCTCCATTCTCCTTCTTTTAAGGACGAGCTCGTTTTGTACAACCCTGAGATATAAATTGAACATAAGTTTTGAAAAAACTCTTAAAAAAACTTGAAATTAACAATAAAGTCATTTAAAAATTCACGATCGCCAAGTGGTTGAATGGTCGGAATTTCGAGTCAAGAGACCCGAGTTCGAGTGAACTCGGGAACCCAATGGGTTTTTCTTATGTACGATTAATATCGTTGGCTTGGACATAATGATGGCGACGGGCTCACCACCTGTCTCGTTGTCCCGAAAATATCTTCGGTGGAATGGGTCATTGGGACTTAATTGTCTAGACTGGACCTTAGTCTACCCCTGTATTGGAAATTGCGTGAAGATATTGGTACATGCTTACATATCATACATAGCGGCCTGTTAAAGTCCACTGCAGGAAATAGGCCTGTCCCATAAGGATAAACACCTTTTCCTAGTATAAAAATATTGTATTAATTTATATTTCATTAAATATCATATCGTTATAATTTTCGCACAAACAGAAATAAG
The DNA here is from genome assembly GCA_029286605.1 of Sericinus montela. Lineage (NCBI taxonomy): Eukaryota > Metazoa > Arthropoda > Insecta > Lepidoptera > Papilionidae > Sericinus > Sericinus montela. Next base: position 2,289,670 of record JAGSMR010000075.1, on the reverse strand, counting down.
ACATTTTGTCCGTAAAATCAGAACTACAGATCTTTTCTTAGAATTTCTTCCACGTGCTATAACTAGGGTAGACAGAGATCTAGAAAATAGAGTCCTATTGACCCTCCATTCTCCTTCTTTTAAGGACGAGCTCGTTTTGTACAACCCTGAGATATAAATTGAACATAAGTTTTGAAAAAACTCTTAAAAAAACTTGAAATTAACAATAAAGTCATTTAAAAAGTCACGATCGCCAAGTGGTTGAATGGTCGGAATTTCGAGTCAAGAGACCCGAGTTCGAGTGAACTCGGGAACCCAATGGGTTTTTCTTATGTACGATTAATATCGTTGGCTTGGACATAATGACGGCGACGGGCTCACCACCTGTCACGTTGTCCCGAAAATATCTTCGGTGGAATGGGTCATTGGGACTTAATCGTCTAGACTGGACCTTAGTCTACCCCTGTATTGGAAATTGCGTGAAGATATTGGTACATGCTTACATATCATACATAGCGGCCTGTTAAAGTCCACTGCAGGAAATAGGCCTGTCCCATAAGGATGATTTGCCATAATCGCCACGCTTGGGAAGCGGATTGGCGATCACAGGTCCAGATCACTCGCACTTCAGATGGCCCATCTTCGGTCTGATAATTTTGGTCTGATATTTTTAGAGATGGTCATCCCTCCACCAAGGGTGTGTCCCTTAGTCGCCTCTTACGACACCCACCTGAAGAAAGGGAGTGGCAATATTCTTACGCCGTTTACGCGTATACCAGGTGATACATAAGGCCGCACATTTTACGTAGAGATCGCATCTCCACTGCATTCAACCTGCTTTTATGCTTCTTCCGGCATACCCAGGTTTCGCTGCCATATAACAAAGTCGGTACCAACACTGCGTTATGTATTGCAAGGCTTGCACTTTTCACTACGCCTTGCCTTTTGATTAGCGCAGTCAGGGCACCATTGACTTTGTTCCCGGCAGCGACACGCTTGTCCACATCTAAATCACATCTTCCATCCCGGCTAAACGCACTCCCCAAGTATACAATTTCTTTCACCTGTTTTAGACATTCCTGATTTACCCATATTTCACACATCGTTCTTTCTTCGTCCCGTTCAAATACCAGAACATTAGTTTTATTAGCATGCAAACGGAAACCTTTAATTTTATATTCTTCTTTCATACACGTGACTTATGTCAGCAGTTCTGCCTCTGATGGTGCAATAAGCACTGCATCATCAGCATCCAGCAGACAATTTACTTTAATATCACCCAATTTCACACCCAAACTATCTTTTAGCTTCTGTAAACAGCTGTCGAGATACAGTATGAACAGCCAGGAAGACATGACACAACCCTATTTTACGCCCTATTGGACGCTAAACATGGGTGACAGGTCATGCCCTACCCGCACACAGGCTTTACAGTCACAGTAAAGTGACTGTATAGCCCTTAGCAATCGACCATTCACACCATACTCCGGCAACAGTTCCCACATTTTCTTCCTGACAACCTTATCAAATGCTTTCACAAGATCCACAAAAGCACAGAAAATCTTCTGCTTAGCAGCCAGAAGCTTCTCCGTGACTATTCGGAGAGAAAAGATTTGATCTGTGCATCCTCTTCCAGGTCTAAATCCGCATTGTGCCTCCGATAGAAATCTTTCCGATTTCTCTTGCGTCCTACGTGTCAAAACCTTCGAGTAAACTTTACTTGCTAAACTGGTCAAGCTGATCGCCCTATAGCATCCGCAGTCATAATGTGAACCTTTACCTTTATATAAAGGTACAATGACCGCGGATCGCCAATCATCCGGGACAGCCCCCGTCCGCCAGCACAAATTGCACAGCAGATGAAAGCTGTCCCAGACGCGAGGCCCACCATACTTGAACATTTCAGCAGTAACTTTGTCTAGTCCCGCAGCCTTACCACATTTCAAACTTCTAATCGCACATTCAATCTCTTTCATACTGATGACCCCAGTGTCATCGAGGTAATTTTCTTTAAATATAATTCTGAGAAATCAATTATCTATATATATGTTAGTAGTTTCACAAATACTATATTAAAAACGGTTCGGACATGTTTTGTGTTTATGTACTTACTACTTCCCAAGTTTTTTTTGGATGGCCACCAACTCTGCGAAAGTACGTTTACTTACAAAACGTATCATCATTTGTAGAGTTGGTCGTTTTCTATGCTTTTCCCTCAATCTCCTCTCATAATAACCATTGAAACAGAGGGGATGGTATTATTCTTACGCCGCCATTTATAAAGGCCTGATAATTTCCATGCTATCTTGGCATCATAGTTAATCAGGTTTTTTTATACTTACTTATCGTCACGCACAATCCCTGACGGGGTAGTCAGAGATAACAAATCGCCATGTGTCACGATCCTTATACCTCTTTCGCTTCTTTCAGATTCATCATCTTCTTTATACATGCATGCCTAGGTATCCGAATACACTTGACCCTCCCCTCTTCGAGCAATTTGCTAACATGGTCTTCGAAAGTTAGTCTCGGGCTACCTCGACACCTTGTAATATTTATTTTCGCGTTATATATTTTATTCTTTATAATGACTATAAGGTCTTTTATTAGATATTCTGTTTAGTAAACGAAGTGGCATAGTTCATTCATTAATTTTGACTTCCCACTATTCCGAATATTTTCTACCCTTGTTTAATTTTAATATTATAATATTAAAAAGAAATATAATACTAAACTATAATATTCTTCAATTTCCATTCTAATATTACAACGTAATAAAATCGTATTAAACACTTCCTGGCCTTAGTTGAGCAATTAATTTTAAGTGCTAATGGAATCTAATTTACGTTTTATGCGCACCTTGTTCTAATTAGTGAAGAATGTAGGCCGTACTGGAGCTTTCTTGATATATCACCCAATTTCACACCCAAACTATCTTTTAGCTTCTGTAAAGAGCTGTCGAGATACAGTATGAACAGCCAGGAAGACATGACACAACCCTATTTTACGCCCTATTGGACGCTAAACATGGGTGACAGGTCATGCCCTACCCGCACACAGGCTTTACAGTCACAGTAAAGTGACTGTATAGCCCTTAGCAATCGACCATTCACACCATACTCCGGCAACAGTTCCCACATTTTCTTCCTGACAACCTTATCAAATGCTTTCACAAGATCCACAAAAGCACAGAAAATCTTCTGCTTAGCAGCCAGAAGCTTCTCCGTGACTATTCGGAGAGAAAAGATTTGATCTGTGCATCCTCTTCCAGGTCTAAATCCGCATTGTGCCTCCGATAGAAATCTTTCCGATTTCTCTTGCGTCCTACGTGTCAAAACCTTCGAGTAAACTTTACTTGCTAAACTGGTCAAGCTGATCGCCCTATAGCATCCGCAGTCATAATGTGAACCTTTACCTTTATATAAAGGCACAATGACCGCGGATCGCCAATCATCCGGGACAGCCCCCGTCCGCCAGCACAAATTGCACAGCAGATGAAAGCTGTCCCAGACGCGAGGCCCACCATACTTGAACATTTCAGCAGTAACTCTGTCTAGTCCCGCAGCCTTACCACATTTCAAACTTCTAATCGCACATTCAATCTCTTTCATACTGATGACCCCAGTGTCATCGAGGTAATTTTCTTTAAATATAATTCTGAGAAATCAATTATCTATATATATGTTAGTAGTTTCACAAATACTATATTAAAAACGGTTCGGACATGTTTTGTGTTTATGTACTTACTACTTCCCAAGTTTTTTTTGGATGGCCACCAACTCTGCGAAAGTACGTTTACTTACAAAACGTATCATCATTTGTAGAGTTGGTCGTTTTCTATGCTTTTCCCTCAATCTCCTCTCATAATAACCATTGAAACAGAGGGGATGGTATTATTCTTACGCCGCCATTTATAAAGGCCTGATAATTTCCATCCTATCTTGGCATCATAGTTAATCAGGTTTTTTTTATACTTACTTATCGTCACGCACAATCCCTGACGGGGTAGTCAGAGATAACAAATCGCCATGTGTCACGATCCTTATACCTCTTTCGCTTCTTTCAGATTCATCATCTTCTTTATACATGCATGCCTAGGTATCCGAATACTCTTGACCCTCCCCTCTTCGAGCAATTTGCTAACATGGTCTTCGAAAGTTAGTCTCGGGCTACCTCGACACCTTGTAATATTTATTTTCGCGTTATATATTTTATTCTTTATTATGACTATAAGGTCTTTTATTAGATATTCTGTTTAGTAAACGAAGTGGCATAGTTCATTCATTAATTTTGACTTCCCACTATTCCGAATATTTCCTACCCTTGTTTAATTTTAATATTATAATATTAAAAAGAAATATAATACTAAACTATAATATTCTTCAATTTCCATTCTAATATTACAACGTAATAAAATCGTATTAAACACTTCCTGGCCTTAGTTGAGCAATTAATTTTAAGTGCTAATGGAATCTAATTTACGTTTTATGCGCACCTTGTTCTAATTAGTGAAGAATGTAGGCCGTACTGGAGCTTTCTTGATATATCACTCAATTTCTTTTTTAAATAACCAAAGCCACGATTGTCGTGTGCACTGGTGTTACTACAACCAAGTTGCGTATTCATAAATAAAATTGATAAATCAATATATAAATATATTCACGCAATTCCTAATACAGGGGTAGACAGAGGTCTAGTCTATACATTTAAGTTCCTTTGACCCACCTTCCGCCGAAGATATTTTCGGGACAACGTGACAGGTGGTGAGCCCGTCGCCATCTTTATGTCCAAGCCAACGATATAATTTATACATAGTTTTTTTTTTTTTAGAAAAACCCATTGGTACGGCCATTTGAGGATCGAACTCGGGTCTCTGGACTCGAAATTCCGACCACCCAACCGGCTATCGTGAAAATAAATTTGATTAATTAAAAAATTTAGTGACCCATAGCAGGGATTATGCATACGGGGTAGCCAGAGAGTACAAATCGCTAAGTCTAAAAATTGTTCGGATTAATTCCAGCCGCTGAATTTCTACATCGAACCTTACGACATAATTTAAAATTCCATCCACAACACCTTGATACTTGGAATTCCACCACAGTACGTTTTTCGTGGAATTTTCTGCCACGCATTTTAGGGAGCCGTCAGCGGTTTTTCCGACTTCGGGAAAAACGACTCGAAGAAAAGAGTCTATACATTTCTGAAAGCCTGAATTTCTGAATGTTAATTTCTTTGCTTCTTTTTTCTTCAACATAAGATCTTTCATCTTAATCATTGCTTATTCATGCGGTGGTATTCCAATTAACCTTGTAGCTTATATTAAATTAAATTGCAATTTGCACCAAATAATGCCATCAAGGGGATGCTCTTTGACAGCACTCAAATACCATTAAGTTTGTATTGTACCGTACTAAGTGTTGACTAGTGATGTAGTTAAGTATATATCGTCTAGTTAAACCAGCCAAATGGAATTTTTAAAATTAAGTTTAATTAAACTTTATTGTTTTAAATGTATAAATTGTAATTGATATTTCTTGACATTTGTTATTTAATTATTAGTATTATTCACAATTATTATAATTTACTTTAATTATGTTCAACTAAATATTATGTTTATATAAATTCAAATTTTTTTCTATTAAATTTATTATATTTTTTTTTATATTGTAATTAAACTTTTGCATGCCTCAATAAGGCAGAATGTATAGGGCTATATTTTATAAAATATTAAGAACTAATGTTACCTACATTCTGGCAAATAAATTATTGATTGATTGATTGATTGATTGATTGGTTACCGTTGAGGAGTGCTGAGCTGATGATAGAAGCCACATCCACATCAGCTCAGCATCCTTATATGATGACTCAAGCAAGAAGAAGTCAAGCGAGAAATGCTAATAAATTTTATATATCACATGTTGTTAACTTTGTCGGTTACACAAATAAAAAATCGTATCGAAGTATCGACTTATGGCAGAAAAACGTGTGGCTCACTGTACTGACTCGGATATTGCTCGTAAAATAAAAATTATTTTCCTCTTTTATATCCAACACATTGTCGTAATCAGGTCGTTAAAAATAAGGACACATAAAATGGAACGATGTGGAGATTTAATGACATATTATAAACGGTGTAATTGGAAATGTCTAAATATTCCTTTTATTATTGAAAATAATAGAAGTGTTATTAACACTTATCTGGCGCCTCCTTTATTATAAAAAATAGAAGTATCATTGACAAATGTTTCTAATTGCGGTGGTGGAGTTGATATTTCAGTCAAAAACTAAAGTTTTTGCAAAAGATTTTCTTCCGAAGGAAGTCCGAATAATTGCAGTAATTAGTTTTATGGTAACGAAACTTTAATAAATCTAGATCTTCTTAATTAACGATGTAATAATTTAGCTAGAAACGAGTTTTAATACTACTTGAGTGTAAATTTAGAATTTCCCAGTGTTTTGGTAACTAAATGGTGAATGCTTTTAGATTTATTGACATAAACTTATAATCACGATATCCGAGTGGTTGGGTAATCGGAATTCAAATTAAGAGACCCGAGTTCGATCACCAGATTCGTACTAATGAGTATTTTTATCTTTATTTTCAAAGGGGAAAGTTGTAGTATAATAATTTAGGTAGATTAATGTATGAATGATGCACGAGAACAATAAACGAGCAGTGTTGAGCCTGCTAGTATGTGTTTTATGTAACTACCACTACCAGGTAATGATATAAATCTTTAAATTATGTAGCGGTAACCTAAACATTCTACGACTGTTTGATAACAGAATAACATGTATTTGACATTATAGGGTTAGAGTGAGGTTTATACAATTAAGTCTTTTCGACAAACCTTGCAACTTTTTTTGGGAAAACAGGACAAGTGGTGAGGCCGATGCCTGCTTTAGGTACAAGCCAACGATATATAAGCGTTACATAACTTTTTTTTTATAAAAACCATTGGTACAACCCTGCCACCTGGAGGTCGAACTCGGTCTCTAGACTCGCATTTCGATCACCCAACCTCTCGGCTATCGTGTCAATACGTATATATTATCAATAAGTATCTACAAACATATCAAACAATATTCTTTTCAGCATGTGGATTGCACAAGGATTTTCTGTGTCTGTGTGTGTGTGTGTGTACGCATGCGTACGTGTGTACGCATACATGAACCACCATCTCGATGCCATCTTGATGGTGGTTCATGTATGTGTATTCACATACTACAAAAATAAAAAAACATCCTGCAGGCATCACCTACAGTTATGTCGGAGGAGTTCTGACTTGCGCTCAATGTGCTTGCACGTTCAGCGCAAAAATAGGTTACGTCAGTCACCTGCAAGCACACGATCGACGCTCGCAATAGTCCAAGTCGATGTGGCTGAAACCGTCGGGATACTGTATATTCTACAAATATTCAAATACACATTCATCACAAAAATATTTCCGCCTAGAGGAATTTGGAACCCAATGTTTAACTGTAGCTTGCTGCTAAAAAAAATAAATAGTCTAGTCTAATTCATTACATTTTATTAATTTCATCTAAATATATCTTCACGTAATTCCCAATACAGGGGTAGACAGAGGTCTAGTGTAGTCAGGTTGAATGAACGTTACGAGTTAAATCAAAGAGATCGTATCATCATTGGCTACGTCAGCAGCGGAAATGAAATTTGGCACTAATCTAGGTGCGATAAACAACAAAACATTTAGAATGGTCTTGTATTTATTCAAAAATCTTTACGCCATTTTCAATACAGAAATAGACAAAGGTCTAGACAATTAAATCCTTTCGGCCCTCTTTCCACCGAAGACATGGTGAGAACCGTAATCATTGTGCGGCCGGCACATGGAGTACTGTTGTCATCTCTGGGCGGGGCACCCCTGTGTCAGCTCCTTTCATTTGAGCGGCTCGAATCGTTGACGACGACGTTCTATCTGATCGGCTAGATCCGCTGGCTTTTAGAAGAGATTGCATCTCTTTGCATTTGCTACAAGATGTAATACGGGGAGTGCTCCGAGGAATTGTTCGGGTTACTCCCAGCTGCTAAATTTCACCTTCGTACCTTACGGCATAGTCAAAAATTCCATCAACACCATCTTGATGCTTGGCATTCTACCACAGTGCGTTTTTCTCGGAATTTTCTACCACGCACTTGTATTTTATGGAATGTGATGCCGTCAGCGGTTTTTCCAGACCGATACGACTTAGGAACCTTCAAGAAAAGAGCCGAAGGTGGTTAAAAAGATTTAATAGTCTGAGCCTCTGTCTACCCTAACATTGGGAATAGCGGGAAGATTTTTTTTCTAATAATATCCGATTACTTTGGGTGATATACACACCTATTAAAACTGATTGACAATAACAAACATATATAAGGCTAAATAGTTTTTTACGTTAAAGTATTAAAGGAAGCCACGTCTAATTAATCTTAACTCTACATCAATTTCGTGACAACGTGCATTAAAAGTTTGCTGTGCTCTATTGTTCCCGCTTCTCGTGCAACGTAGTTGTTTTATCTGAAACCTCGCTATTGCATCGATACTGCTTTTTCAAAGCTTTGTATAACAAAATATAGTTACCATAATAAATACCCATAAAAATCATCGAATGATAATAAGTTACGATTTATAGTCATAATCATAATGTAGAAGACGTACGATGCATACTTTATTTTCAGATATATTTATAGTTTATATCTTCACGTATAATTCCTGACGGGGTAACCAGAGAAAATCGCCAATCTATTCATACCAAATAGTCACGATAGCCGAGTGGTTGGGTGGTCGGAATTTCGAGTCGAGAGACCCGAGTTCGATCCCCAGTTAGCAGGCTCGTACCAATGGGTTTTTCAAAAACTTATGTACGAATTAAATCGTTGCCTTGGACATAAAGACGGCGACGGGCTCAACACCTGTCACGTTGTCCCGAAAATTATTATTATTATTATTTGCCAGACCCAGCTAACGTGACTATTCATAATATCAAATATGTTTATGTTCTAATGTAAAAAAATATTCTCTACATTGTAATTTTTTTCTGTTATATTATTATATGTTTGTCATATTTCATAATGCAATTACAACCCTTTATTGAAGAAGTAAAGATGATGAAAGAGAAAGATTAAAAAAAAATATTTCAAGGAATGCAGACCCGAGATGACCAGCTAGGTTTTTTTCTGAGGTTGGTAAAAACAATTGAGGTGTATGTGTTTAGAATTCTACAAGTTAATTGTAAACATAATAGGTTTCATATGATATCCATGATAGGACCTATAAAGTGGATAATGAATTTGTAAGTTTTGCATATTATTTTAACTTGGGAGGTTTTTGTCCGAGTTTATTCAAATTATATACGAGACGCGCCAATTTGCAACGTTTCAACCCTTCGCACCCGGGCGCGTTCCTACGCACGCGAGTAGTTTGACATAAAATAACATTTATCAAATAATAGCTACTTACCTGTCTATGAAGTTCATTACAGTGTTTTTCTTCTTTCCGTAGATATACACAAAGCAATAGAAAATATTCATTAACAAATCATAGGTAACTTCGGATCTTGACAGAAAAAAGAAGCTAAGACTATGTTGTTCGACAGGTCGACAAGTGTCGATTGACCACAGGTCACGGCTTTTAAGAAGTTTCGTCACCGAAACATTTCTAAGAGTGTTCTAAAATAAATAAATACTTATTAAATTAAAGAGAAAAAAGTTAAAATTGCAACTGACACGGGCGGGATTCGAACCCGCGACCTTCGCCGATCCGTGGCGAATATGCTTTAAAAATCAATAAAATTGCATAATAAATCATGATATCAGTCATGATAGCCGAGAAGTTGGGCGATCGGAATTGGAGTCACGAGACCCAAGTTCGATCCCCAAGACTCCTACTAATGGGTTTATTCAAAAAGGACTTAATGGACTAAATCTCTGTCTACCCCGTATTGGGAATGGCGGGAAGAAATTTTTTTAATAAAAAAAATTCAGAAGCAGCTTTTTGAAGAACACATTTCTTTGAACTCTTCAATAAATACGGGTATCCGGGAATGGCTCGTAAATTTCATGTACTTTTTCATCAGGTGGGTAGTTGAATTTGTGTGTTATTTTTTTCATTAAAGGCAAACTCTTAGTAATAAAAAACAAATGTACGCTTTTAATCACATTGCACAGGAGAAGGATGTATTGATGTGGGTGTAAACCTTCGGGAACGAACGTTATGATTGATGTTTCTAATAGTGCGGGGAATGGCACATGGTGGCACCACTCGATACTGTTATGCAATTTAAAAACTTAAACCCGAATGTTCTTTATCATTGATAATCTAATATGGCCAAGTGGTTGGTTAATCGGTATTCTAGTCAAGATACCCGAGTTCGATTTCCAGGCGGTAGGCTCGTATCCATAAGTTTTTTTCCAAACGTATGTACGATTTATATCATTTTTGTGGGTGTAAATAGATATATACTATGATTCCAATGTAAGATGCCAAAGCACTTGTGGATGTTTATACCACTCGTCCACGGAGGTCGTCAATCGGATGTTATGACGGCTACAAGCTAACCACCAGTCACGTTTTCCCAAAATAAGGTCTGGTAGGTCGAAAGGACTGAATTTTCTGGACCTCTGTCTGTCCCAATATTGGGAAATGAGAGAAGAATATCAAATGTTCACTGACTTTTTTCTGTAATCCACCTTCCTGTCTCGTTGTCATAAATAAGCTTCGGTGAAATATGCTTTGACTCACTGTAAGATTAATAAGGTACAGTAAGGTAAATGATTTAAACACAAACATTACTATGTCATAGTTCCTGTAATCTATTATTTCTTATTAAAGGTGTGAATTTTAACTATAAGTTTAACATGCGAACATAATTTTTCACACAAGTTCATTACAAAAACATTTATTTATTCGTTTCGGCACTATTGGTCTACAAACATGGATTTAATTTCTTTATCATTTATAATGAGTATGACTGTTTGTTGCCAAAATAAAGATAAAAAAAGTGTGATAATTAAATAAATAAAAATATCTTCTGGTGTAGGTGGGTCATAGGGACTTAATATTCTAAACCAGACCTCTGTCTACCCTTGTATTGGGAATTGCGTGAACATTAAATAATTTTATGCCGAATCAACATCATTTTAGCCTAACCCTTGGTACCCGTAATACGATTTGTAAAAATATTTTATTGTAATACAAGAAACTAATTAGTTCACTAGAAATCTCATCAAATATCACTTAGCATACCTAATTACGGACCGCGGTATAACTGTCGCGTACAAAAGCAACGGAAATCAAACGTGGTGCCATAGATTATGAAAATTACACTACAGGACTCAATTTAATCTTTTGTTTCATCTATGTTCAAATTTTTAAGTATATATATCTTCACTTAATTCCCAATACAGGGGTAGACAGAGGTCAAGTCTAGACAAATCCCTCGACCCTCCTTCCACCGATGATATTTTCGGGACAACGTGACAGGTGGTGAGCCCGACGCCGTCTTTATGTCCAAGCTAACGATGTAATTCGTACATAAATTTTTGAAAAACCTTTTGGTACGAGCCTGCCACCTGGGGATCGAACTCGGGTCTCTCGACTCGAAATTACGACCACCCGACCTCTCGGCTATCGTGACTTTAATTTGTGACTGAAATTTTTAACTAATTTCTAAAAAAGAAATTTTTAATAAAAAATTCAGAAGCAGCTTTTGAAGAACACATTTCTTTGAACTCTTCAATAAATACGGGTATCCGGGAATGGCTCGTAAATTTCATGTACTTTTCATCAGGTGGGTAGTTGAATTTGTGTGTTATTTTTTCATTAAAGGCAAACTCTTAGTAATAAAAACAAATGTACGCTTTTAATCACATTGCACAGGAGAAGGGTTAATTGATGTGGGCGTAAACCTTCGGGCACGAACGTTATGATTGATAGTGTGGTGAATGGCACATGGTGGCACCACTCGATACTGCTATGCAATTTAAAAAATTAAACCCGAATGTTCTTTATCATTGATAATCTAATATGGCCAAGTGGTTGGTTAATCGGTATTCTAGTCAAGATACCCGAGTTCGATTTCCAGGCGGTAGGCTCGTATCAATGACTTTTTTTTTCCAAACGTATGTACGATTTATATTATTTTGTGGGTGTAAATAGATATATACTATGAATCCAATGTAAGATGCCAAAACACTTGTGGATGTTTACGCCACTCGTCCACGGAGGTCGTCAATCGGATGTTATGACGGCTACAAGCTAACCACCAGTCACGTTTTCCCAAAATAAGGTCTGGTAGGACGAAAGGACTGAATTTTCTGGACCTCTGTCTGTCCCAATATTGGGAAATGAGAGAAGAATATCAAATGTTCACTGACTTTTTTTCTGTAATCCACCTTCCTGTCTCGTTGTCATAAATAAGCTACGGTGAAATATGCGTCGACTCACATACTGTAAGATCAATAAGGTACAGTTAGGTAAATGATTTAAACACAAACATTACTATGTCATAGTTCCTGTAATCTATTATTTCTTATTAAAGGTGTGAATTTTAACTATAAGTTTAACATGCGAACATAATTTTTCACACAAGTTTATTACAAATACATTTATTGATTCGTTTCGGCACTATTGGTCTACAAACAAGTATTTAATTTCTTTATCATTTATTATGAGTCTGACTGTTTTTTGCCAAAATAAAGAGAAAAAAAGTGTGATAATTAAATAAATAAAAATATCTTCTGGGGTAGGTGGGTCATAGGGACTTAATATTCAAAACCAGACCTCTGTCTGCCCTTGTATTGGTAATTGCGTAAACATTAAATAATTGTATGCCGAATCTACATCATTTTAGCCTAACCCTTGATACCCGTAATGCGATTTGCAAAAATATTTTATTGTAATACAAGAAACTAATTAGTTCACTAGAAATCTCATCAAATATCACTTAGCATACCTGATTACGGAACGCGGTATAACTGTCGCGTACAAAGGCAACGGAAATCAAACGTGGTGCCATAGATTATGAAAAGGACTACAGGACTCAATTTAATCTCTGGTTTGATCTATGTTCAAATTTTTAAGTACATATATCTTCACTTAATTCACAATACAGGGGTAGACAAAGGTCAAGTCTAGACAAATCCCTTCGACCCTCCCTGCACCCATGATATTTTCGGGACAACGTGACAGGTGGTGAGCCCGACGCCGTCTTTATGTCCAAGCTAACGATGTAATTCGTACATAAATTTTTAAAAAATAATAATAAATTAAAATACAAATCTAAAATGTATCATAAATATGTAATGGTAGTAAGAAGTAAAAAAAATGTTTAAATATATACCAGTAATATTAATTATATTACATAAAATTTAATGTAAAGAAGAAGACACTTGAGTATCTGATGTCTCTGGTTGCCTTTTCATCTACATAGCGTGAAAGTATTATAGGAAAGTGAAAAACCTACACATTAGCCAACTAAAACGAATATGTTATATTTGTTCCTTCTAATTATTACTATATCTTCAATCGTTTTGCGACTTATCTTAAATTTCCTTTATCTATGGTTAGCGCTTCGTAATTGCCTGAAAATAGTTTTGATTACGCCACTTACGAGTAAATATAACGGACTCCGTATGTTGGTGTGGTGTGGGGGTGAGAGACACGATTGTAAATATATATTTAAAGACAGAGCAAGAGAGAGTAATAAAAGGGGAGCGATATCTACTAAAGTATCCAAATAAGTTGTTATGTAGGCCAGCTTACATAAATGGTACAAATACAAAAGGAGTAATAGTTTTTAGCATACTTCTCCTTGATTTACGCCGCGCCGGCATGTTCGCACTGATCAGTGCCTCTTCGAGGAAGCAACTGCTATAACAGAAAGACTCCACACTGCGAGCCATCGCCGGCGCGCCTTGGCGGGACCTGAAGCTAGAAACATTCGAAGAATTCATAAAGCGACTCGCTACGACTATGTTCGAGTGTGCAGACGCCTCTGAACAGGCTCACCTCAAGAACATCGCCCCGCTGCACGGTCGACCCCCCGAGGGCAAGGCTCTCCCCAGGGGCTAGCGGTGAAGACGGAGGACGAGACGAGTTGTGCGAAGAGACAGACAGCCCAGCGTCCACGTTAGCAGGAATGACCACCCGCTGGGAGGAAGTCCGGGGGCCAACCCCGCCGGGGAGTGCCCCGCACGGTAACCCAGTGGGAGGATCTTGACTGTGCTCGACCGCTCGAGGGCGTTCAGGGAAGCCTTCGGTCTGCAAGACCAAACCTGAGTACCCACCCATATTGGTGGGTGGCACAAGGAGACCACTGAGGGAGGCTATGCCTCGGACAGTCCCCCAACTCCAAGTCGCAGAGGAAGACCACGTTTCGTGCATACTTCTGAAAATTTTCCCTAAAACCATGTCGTTTGCGTTTCTGCTCGTAAATTTGTGCTACATTTGCATTGCTGTATAGGTTAAACAGATATTGATGTTGCTTAAAATTCATAGCGAGATGTACCCGATCGCTATTTTCGTTTCCAATATAGTTTTTTTGTTTGCTTTTAATAGGATCAATATTTATAGGTTAACGTTAGTATCGATATGTAGGTATCGTTATTAAGACGGCGATGGGCTCACCACCTGTCACGTTAGCTAAGCTTTGAAGGAAAATATATTGAGGGTGTTATACATGTCAAAAATTTTAACAACGCATCCGCTATTCTTCCGGTATTGCAGATGTTCATGGGCTTCGGTAATCACTTACTTACTTTTCTATTAAAAAATTTTAAAAAAATAATAATAAATTAAAATACAAATCTAAAATGTATCATAAATACGTAATGGTAGTAAGAAGTAAAAAAAAATGTTTAAATATATACCAGTAATATTAATTATATTACATAAAATTTAATGTAAAGAAGAAGACACTTGAGTATCTGATGTCTCTGGTTGCCTTTTCATCTACATAGCGTGAAAGTATTATAGGAAAGTGAAAAAACCTACACATTAGCCAACTAAAACGAATATGTTATATTTGTTCCTTCTAATTATTACTATATCTTCAATCGTTTTGCGACTTACCTTAAATTTCCTTTGTCTATGGTTAGCGCTTCGTAATTGCCTGAAAATAGTTTTGATTACGCCACTTACGAGTAAATATAACGGACTCCGTATGTTGGTGTGGTGTGGGGGTGAGAGACACGATTGTAAATATATATTTAAAGACAGAGCAAGAGAGAGTAATAAAAGGGGAGCGATATCTACTAAAGTATCCAAATAAGTTGTTATGTAGGCCAGCTTACATAAATGGTACAAATACAAAAGGAGTAATAGTTTTTAGCATACTTCTCCTTGATTTACGCCGCGCCGGCATGTTCGCATTGATCAGTGCCTCTTCGAGGAAGCAACTGCTGTAACAGAAAGACTCCACACTGCGAGCCATCGCCGGCGCGCCTTGGCGGGACCTGAAGCTAGAAACATTCGAAGAATTCATAAAGCGACTCGCCACGACTATGTTCGAGTGTGCAGACGCCTCTGAACAGGCTCACCTCAAGAACATCGCCCCGCTGCACGGTCGACCCCCCGAGGGCAAGGCTCTCCCCAGGGGCTAGCGGTGAAGACGGAGGACGAGACGAGTTCTGCGAAGAGACAGACAGCCCAGACGACACACGTCACGCCCAGCGTCCACGTTAGCAGGAATGACCACCCGCTGGGAGGAAGTCCGGGGGCCAACCCCGCCGGGGAGTGCCCCGCACGGTAACCCAGTGGGAGGATCTTGACTGTGCTCGACCGCTCGAGGGCGTTCAGGGAAGCCTTCGGTCTGCAAGACCAAACCTGAGGACCCACCCATATTGGTGGGTGTCGCAAGGAGACCACTGAGGGAGGCTATGCCTCGGACAGTCCCCCGACTCCAAGTCGCAGAGGAAGACCACGTTTCGTGCATACTTCTGAAAATTTTCCCTAAAACCATGTCGTTTGCGTTTCTGCTCGTAAATTTGTGCTACATTTGCATTGCTGTATAGGTTAAACAGCTATTTTATAGATGGTTATAGACATAACATTTCTAAAATTATAGCGGATAAGGAATATACCTTCAATTTATTTATAACCCCGTCGAGGTTGTAATAGGCGAGAAAGGTGACAGACTTTAGAATACGAATAGCTATCGACAATATGCAAATGGAATTAACCAGATTAACGCATCGTATTGCGTCGAAATTACGAGAACTCTGGTACAAAGATTAATAATAACAAAGATTAAAAATTACAAGTACAAAGTCACGATGGCCGACTGGTTGGATGATCGGAATTCGAGTCGAGAGACCCGATTTCGACCCCCAGGTGGCAGGCTCGTACCAAGGGATTTTTTCAAAAACTCCTATGTATGGTACGATTCCTGTCGTTGGCTATGACATAAAAGACGGCGACCAGCTCACCATCTGTCACGTTGTCCCAAAATATCTTCAATGGAAGGTAGGTCAAAGGGACTTAATGGTCTATATTAGACCTCTGTCCACTCCTGTATTGGGAATGGCGTGAAGATATTTATTTATTTATTCACAGGTACAAAGATGCTAAGTCCTCGTCATGATCTCCTTACGGGAGTGGTTCATCTATTGCAGTGAATTTTTATAGACCGTTAATAAAAAAAAATTATGATAAATAATGAAAAAATAGTTATAGAATATAATATTAAAGGTTTCGGTTGCTTACGTTATTACTCAAACTTAATTGTGTTGTGAAGTCTTGTAAGTCGATAAGTCAATTAATTTTATAGTCGTTTATATTGGCAACAAGTTTGGTATTCTAATTATGTACATTAGATTTAATACCTGTAGCAAAATGTGCCAAGCAATTAATTTAATAATTAAATATAATAAAAAGATTTAATATATAGATATCTATAGATAGATTAAATATAATAAAAAGCGTAGTTACTCTGTAAGTCTGTTTATAAGTCACGATAGTCGAGTGTTTGGGTGGTCGGAATTTCAAGTCAAGAGACCCGAGTTCGATCCCCAGGTGGCAGGCTCGCACCAATGGGTTTTTCAAAAACTTAGGTACGAATTATATCGTTGGCTTCGACATAAAGATGGCGACAGGCTCACCACCTGTCAAGTTGTCCCGAAAATATCTTCAGTGAAAGGTAGGTCAAAAGGGAATTGTCTTTGACTGGACCCTGTATTGGGAATTACTAACTAAGTAAGAGATAACTAAAAAAATAGCTTTGACAATATCAGGGGCTGAATTAAGATGAGTTTTTTGACAGATTCTATCTTTTAAATCGATCTAGATTTCCAGTGTAATTTACATTCTAACACATCCGCTGTAGATTTTCTCTTCTGTCGGAAATTTTATTTATTTATTTGTTTATTAAATTTTTAGATCTCCCAACAATTGTATAAGCTTATACATAAATAAACATTGTCTTTTAATGTTGGCCGAATAAGGAACCTCAAAAGTGCTCAGCGCATTGTGAAAGAACTTTTATCTGCGTGATAGGATCCGTAATGAAGATATCTACAGAGAAACTAGAGTAGCTGTGAAGATCAGTGCGATGCACTAGCAATGCAACGGCCACATAGATCGAAAAACTTTCGCGTGACAATCTCATTAAAGCAAATACACTGTCAGATGACCCCTTAAAAGGTGGTGAGACGACAACAATATGTTGCTGGGAGTCTACCTAATGTTCTATGTGGAAAATTTTAAGAAGGCCAACACGAATCGCCATCACTTCAAGTGTAACAATCACTTACAGGCTACCACTTGTCCAAAAAATTATTTGCACAAAAAAACATACTCCTTTTTATGAAGTCTTCGTAATCATTTAAATATTTAACAAAATAAGTTAAAAAAATCTTTAAAAGTTAATGTTAGCAAACATTTTAATATTTTAACACTAACTCTCATTTGAGAAAAAGAAAAAAATAATGAAAGAAACAAATAGTTTCGAATCGTATTGCATTAATGTAAACATACTTGGATCTGTTAATTAATCGCTACTCTCAATTTCGATCCTTTGAAGTAAGTAGATATTTATTTGATCGACATTATCCCCTTTGAAGATAACAAAGGCAGCGGATAGCTTGGAAATAAACTTTTTTATAATGAGTCGAATCAAAAAGTTTAAATATACATTAGTTCATTGCAAATTTCGTGTTTTATTTGAAAATCATAATATTAAATCGTTTTTTAAATGTGAAATTGTTTTTTTGTTACACACCGTGACTTTGAGTGCTATAATGCACTCGAAACGTCAAAATAAAAATATCTATATCAAGATAATACGTATCTATGTATAATTATGTATGTTTAGTTTATGTAATACATGTATGTATTTTTCCATAAAATATTTATTGTTTATATGTTTATATTTTTATACAGGAGCATTAATCAATATTTTTGTTGTTAGCACCTGCCATCTATTTCTCACCATAACAAAGGTTGACTGGTAGAGAATGCCACCAGGCATTAAGTCCGCCCATTGTAGCACTTAGTATAAGGTGTAACAATAAAGAATAAATAAATCCGAAGCATAAACTTAAATACTCTTTAGAGTTTTTCATCATTCCATAAAACTGGTTATATTCGCTTTGTTCTGTGACAAATATTCTACGTCAACTTAAAAACCTCAGCAACTCGAGGGACCAAAGACTATTAACAACTAGCTGCCTCCGCGACTTTGCCCGCAGTTTAATACTTAACGCGGAACCATAATTATGTTTCTAAAATAAAAATAGCCTATGTTACTCTTTATAATATTAGCTGTTAAAATCGGTCCAACCGTTTCAGAGATTAGCCTTAACAAACAGACAGATATACAAAAATTGTAAAAAAATGTTATTTATAATGATTTACATGTAGTAGAAAATGGTTATTTCAATATAACAAACAGACACTCCGATTTTATTTATATGTATAGATGTGAACCCTCTTTATGTTATATGTGGCACATCGTAAAGGCTAAAATAATACATTGTCATCTTTTGAGTATAAAGTTTGCTAAGTCAGAGTGTACGTAATTTCTTTAGCTTCAGAAAATACTTCTATTTTGTCCACGTGAATTAGGCATTAAGAATTAAAACATGTAAAACTATTTTTGTTTTTAACCGACTTCAAGAATAGCAGGAGGTTCTCAATTCGGTCGTATTTTTTATTTTTTAATATTTGTTTATAACTCCGTAATATATGAATTGATTTTGAAAATTCAATTCGTCTGGTGAGTGCAGGTAACCGGTGGCCAACACAGGGAGGCAACGCATCTGCTAAGCCTCTGGTATTACGGGTGTTCATGGGTGGCGGTAATCACTTACCATAACGTGAGCCACCTGCTCGTTTGCCTCCCTTTTCTATACAAAAAAAAAACGAAAAAATATCCATACATCGTCGAACACGTAACTTAGAAATTCAATTTAAAGCTTATTGAGCCGAGAGCACTTTAAAGGCTCCATTTCTTGAGTTATACAATACTTAGAAGACCGCGGTGCTTCGAACAACTATAGTACATACATACATGAATACACACATAGAGACAATATTAAATACATTGCTCTGATCCCAGATTAGCAAAATACAGCATTTTCCGATACTTCCACAGAGGTCAAGACAATTAAGTTCCTTTGACCCACCTTTTACCGAAGCCTATTTGGGACAATTTGGGAAGACAAATGGTAAAAAACGAATGACAAGTGATGAGCGTATCACCGTCATAGTGTCCAACCTGACAACAATATACTTACAAAGACAGATATTTGATACATATTGTTATTTATATAAATATATTAAACTTTAGTAGATCATCGTTCATGACACAAATGTTTATCGCTAACAGGCTACGAACCAACCCTTAGTTTCGAAGTCAGGATCATTACCAAATAGGCTGTCTCGTCATCGAAAATGCGTGAAGATATGAAAACAAAATAAGAACGATTTGCTAAATTAACTACATGACGTGTCAAAAGCAGATTTATATGCCAAAATGTATTACGTGCCAACCCTAAATACTTACGTAAATTGACACAGCCCTGTCTAGACGGAATCGCCGGATCTGCGTTATTCAACCACACCTTGGCTGTCTGCGTCGTGTCAAAAAAAAAAAAAAAAAACGAAAAAATATCCATACATCGTCGAACACGTAACTTAGAAATTCAATTTAAAGCTTATTGAGCCGAGAGCACTTTAAAGGCTCCATTTCTTGAGTTATACAATACTTAGAAGACCGCGGTGCTTCGAACAACTATAGTACATACATACATGAATACACACATAGAGACAATATTAAATACATTGCTCTGATCCCAGATTAGCAAAATACAGCATTTTCCGATACTTCCACAGAGGTCAAGACAATTAAGTTCCTTTGACCCACCTTTTACCGAAGCCTATTTGGGACAATTTGGGAAGACAAATGGTAAAAAACGAATGACAAGTGATGAGCGTATCACCGTCATAGTGTCCAACCTGACAACAATATACTTACAAAGACAGATATTTGATACATATTGTTATTTATATAAATATATTAAACTTTAGTAGATCATCGTTCATGACACAAATGTTTATCGCTAACAGGCTACGAACCAACCCTTAGTTTCGAAGTCAGGATCATTACCAAATAGGCTGTCTCGTCATCGAAAATGCGTGAAGATATGAAAACAAAATAAGAACGATTTGCTAAATTAACTACATGACGTGTCAAAAGCAGATTTATATGCCAAAATGTATTACGTGCCAACCCTAAATACTTACGTAAATTGACACAGCCCTGTCTAGACGGAATCGCCGGATCTGCGTTATTCAACCACACCTTGGCTGTCTGCGTCGTGTCAAAAAAAAAAAAAGATTTGTAACGACCGAACTGAAAATTTGCGTTCAATTTTGGAAGCTAAGTCATTTAATCGAATGTAAAGTATATATTTTCAAAAAGATTTTAGTTCTTGGGATTTTGAGTAATAACATATATTTACATACATAGATAAGGACAACATAACATACATTGTTTTGATCCCAAAGTGAGCAGTTTAAGCCCATGTATTGTGGAATCAGAAACAACGATGGTACCACAGAAACCCAAACCCGAGAAAATGAAGAAAAAGTATTTTCTAAATTGACCCGACCAGGAATCGGACCCGGTGCCTCAGAGCTGGCGACACAATGAAAGCCGGTGTATACGTCACTCGTTTACGGAGGTCGTCAATTGAAAAACGACGTTATGTTGGCGTCATTGACGTGTGGCTTCGGCGTTAGAGACGACCTCCTCTCTTCCTGTGGGTGACGACTTACGTCTAGAAACGGAACAACCGTGTGCTCAGAGGTGAGGGCGTTGTCCCGGTGCGGCAGAGATCGCGAGTTGTGTCGTGTCAGCTGGTTTTTTTTTTAATTACTCTTTATATTGAAAACAAAAAGTTCGCCACGATTAACTTGATTTAAAAATTTAATAAAAAGTACAAATTCAAACAAAAACAAAGATTCATAACAACATAATTAGTTGCACACATATAAACAATACACAACAATTACATATATGAATATATTATTTTTAAGGTATCATTAAAAAATCGAATATTTCGTTTAATAACCAATAAAAAAATAGGAAAAAATTACCCCTTTCCTTGTTGCTTCAAGACCTTGCAAAATTCATAAATTAAAACTCAACAGAATCCATTAGCGTTACAGAGAAATAATTTTATGCTCTCAACACTCCACTGCTTACATTTCAAGGCGCTGAGTACTTAGTACTGTGCGTCCTTTAGGATTGAGAAGAGGAAAGCAAAAGCACGTCAGGAACATTTAATGGAGTACTTCCAGAAGCTAACTTAATATACATATTTTCTAATGGCCTAGACATTGAAGGCCCTTCGACCTAATTTAACACCGAAGCTTATTTGGAACAGCGTGACAGGTGGTGAGTCATGCCGTTAGTTTTCATTTGTTTTGAGAACTATGATACTTGCGTAACTTACTTTTTATGGGAGTCGGGTGAAACAAGCTAATAGTCTTTATATGATGACCAACGTGGACGGGGTACACCGGTTTTCAAAAGGTCGAAGTCCCGGATTCGATTCTCGGACGGGTAAATGTTTCCTACATTTCGTAGAACCATTTTTTTATAAATTGTCTCGGCTTTGAATGTTTGCGGTATGTACGTTGTTTTTGCGTTATTTTTTCCATTTTCCATAATACGCGTAGTTTAGCTGCTTACATAAAATAAAATAATTATAAGTAAATACGGCTTCGATCAACCAACCACACGGATATCGTGGCCTTGATGTAACTACGAAATTATTTTTAAATTCGAATTTTTGAATTAATTCCGATCCCAAAGTAAAATACTGTGGTAGCTAAAATACTTGTATGAAATCAGAAACAACGATAGTGTACCACAAAAACCCAAGCCCGAGATAGTGTAGAAAACAGTTTTTCTATCGATCGGGAATTAAACCCGGTGCCTCATAGCCGGAATTACCACGGCCATCAGAGGTCGTCTTCATTTATTATCCCAAAGTAAAAAGCTTAGGCACTTGTATGGATTCAGAAACAACGATAGCGAATCAATTTCTCGACCTCCAGAATTCATCGTAATTTGACATGGGTGCTGGATAAAGGTTGACTCTTTCCACAAAAGAATTGGCACTTCAATAAATATGTAAACGTGCAAATCGATTACTGACGCGTATTTTTCCAACACCTCTACATGAGGAGAATATTTTTTTAGGATTATGTTGATTTGAGTTGTTTTTTCGTATATTATTTTTCATAGTCAATATTATATTAATAATTTCGAATACTACAATAAAATGAGTAACTAATCCGCCAATAATTAAAAGTTTAGGGAAACTCTCATGAAAGGCGAAGTTAACAAAGATAAAAGTTAATTTTTCACATGCCTGAAAACGATATGCGATCGCTTGCAGCTGCGGCTAGCCCATTGTATATTTCCATTCTTTGTATATTATCATTAACATTCTTTGTTTGCCTTCGATTCCCGGCAAAACCACCCATATTGAATGGATCATTGTATTATATTAAAGACCCATAGATACTCTTTGTGTTGAAAACTTTTTATGAAATGTACATTTTTTTTTCGTTTTAAAGGAACTGAAAACAGTAAGGTTGTTCATATAAGTCTTAATTTTTATACATATTCATTAGACTACGCAGAAGAATATTTCATTTGTAAGTTTGTTAATTCCCATTCATAAGAAAAGGTTTTATCTCTAATATTTCAAAGATATTAAATTAATAAAAATAAAACATATTATATATTATAAAATTAATTATAGATATAAATATAGATATAAAATATTTATTATAGATATAAAATATAACATTATAGATATAAAAAGTGAAAATATATTAAAAGGCCATTCTTCCACTACTCTGCTCTGTGGAGTTTTGGTGAAGTCAACACCATGAACATTTATTTCTAAATCCTAATCACTCTGAAAGAATATTCGAGAGAAGGCCTTTTCTCCACCGCTACTTCACTTTTACTTTTTCACTACATGGCAACCTACAATACGTTGTTCTATATGTAATATTGTGTAAAAATATATTGACAAAAAAAAGAGAGTGCCTACGGAGTTTCTTTCGCCTGTTTTCTCCGTCCCGGAAAGCTCATTACAAAACGGTGGTAGATTAAAAAAAAGAATTTTGATAAACGAATATAATGTGTTCTCATTTTCATGAATAAGTGATTTGATTTGATTCAAAAACACAAGTAAATATTAAGTTCCAACGCCCAAACTCAGCCACCGCGATGTATAATTATATTTTGTTGTTTTCGCACTGTCTAAATTTTGACATAAGTGGTTAAATTTCATCGCTTATTGCAAACGCAGGTGTTAATGTTGTTAGCAAGTTTGCGTTAGAAATCAAAAGTTTAGTTAACGTAAAGCCAAAGTAGTTTTGAACCGCAAAAAAGGCTAACTCGTTATGTTATTTTAGAATGTAACAAAGCTTCTCTGCTAAAACGCTTACTTTGTTTACTTTCTCGGTCACAGACTTGTGTGAGAGGTTAGGGTAAATCGGGTAGGTGCTTAAATAATATATCCAAGATAGGCTTATTAAACTTATTTATTTATCTATAAATACGAGTATATGTACAAAGACAAACAAATAGCATGTATACATGTATTTACATATTCTACATATACATACACATATAGCACATACATACATACCTATGATATAATAAATAGTTATTAATGTTGGTCTGATGATCTTGCTATGTGCTTTTCCGATGTCTTCGGGTAAGGAGTTCTAGAGTAGTGCAGCCTGAATCTTAAAAGAGTTACCCATGAAATCGGTAAAGTCTTGCGGTATATATTTAATATATCTAGAGGGACGTGCTTTAAGGCATTCTTCCACAGTCCTTAGGGATAATAACGCGTTGGAAACTTTTTCTTTTGAAATGGTTTCCAAGTGTTATGGACGGCCATTTACCAAGAGGTGGCCTGTTTTTTTTTATAGAAAAGGGAGGCAAACGCAGGCGGCTCACGTGATGGGAAGTGATTACCGCCGCCCATGAACACCCGCAATACCAGAGGCTTAGCAGATGCGTTGCCTCCTTAAGAGTGCCCCCCTCCCACAGAATTGGGTGAGAGGGGTGTGTGGGCCTCCAGTTACCTGTACTCACCAGACGAAACGCAGAAGTTTGATAGACTTCTACTTCACGCCGGTATTCTGTGAGGTGGTGGTACTTCCCCGGTCGAGCCGACCCATTCATGCAACAAAAGGTGATGCGTGGGTCTACCACTATTAGTCTAGCGCACATACTTTCATAATTTTCTTTGTGCTACTTATGATGCTAACAACTGCTAGTTTAGTAGTAGTACTAGTAATACCTTCACTCAATTCGCAACACAGGGGTAGACAGAGGACTAGATAATTAAGTCCTTTCGACCCATCTTCCATTGAGGACATTTTTTGGAACAAGTGGTGTACCTGTCGCTGTTTCTGTGTCTAATCCGACGATATAAATCGTTCTCAATTTTTTGAAAACATCCATTGGTACGAACCCTGGGGATCGAACTCGGGTCTCTTGACTCGAATTCCGAACGACTATTCGTCTACTTAATATTGTATTTCCACAAAAAATATTTCGGTACTCAACCTTCGTTGACAGGCAATTAGAATTTACGGAAGCTTTAAGACATTTCTGCACATACGAGTATATATTATTCCGTTTGTTTGTCTTATTTTGGTTATGATTACTTGTAGACATATAAATGGTTTTCGGGTGCGTTGTTGACACGTGTTGAAATTGGATCTTATAAATCATTCAATAGTTCCTTTCCATTGTTTTTAACTTTCCTACGGCGTTTCCAAATATTTATTAACGGTTATTTTTAAATTATTAATTTTTATGTTTGTATGGGACGGCGACTGTTGGTGATCTGATCTTTGTTGCTAAGCAGTCAGTGAAGAAAAAAGAAATAGAAAAAGTACTACTCGAATTACGATCACTGAACAACTAGTCTATAAATTTTTAATATATATGTTAATACATTTCATAGCGACCAATAAAAACTGTAGCTAGAAGTCCTCTACCGCTAAAATGGTGCTCGCAGAATCGACACTTCTTTGTTAGACGACAGTTATTCGATTGTATGTAGTGTGCGTGTCTGATTAATCTGTAGCTGGGGATCAGAAATAAATTCATTAAACATGTTTAATTTAATAAAACGACTATTTACCGATCGTGTTTTATTTTGTTTTTTAGGAACTTCTCGACGTTTTAAGGGCTTTACAGCATCCGTGATCACGTGGACTAAGGCCTTCAACATATATCTATCATCTTATCATAGTAAGCTTGAGCTACCTTCAACTTTTATTTATAAATTTTTTAACAAAACAATAAAAACATATCTCTAACAATCAAGCAAATATTTTTGATTTAAAATTTATATAAGTTAGTTCTCTAATAACTTTACCGCCATGCAGTAAGCATTATTGCTATAAATTTGTGTCTTTTGGTGAAGAAAGTGAAAGTTTGGTAGGATACCACCTGACTTTTTTTAATTTTTTGCTTT
The DNA here is from genome assembly GCA_029286605.1 of Sericinus montela. Lineage (NCBI taxonomy): Eukaryota > Metazoa > Arthropoda > Insecta > Lepidoptera > Papilionidae > Sericinus > Sericinus montela. The sequence continues at coordinate 2,263,659 of JAGSMR010000075.1, read as the reverse complement.
GCAAATATAAAGACGCCTCCGATACGAATACCAGAACTTCTTGAACTGAAGGGTCTTTTTCCTGCAACACTTCATCTTCCATACTAGAATTAGTTATAAAAAAATAAAATAAAATATCTTCACGCAATTCCCAATACAGGGGTAGACAGAGGTCCTAGACAATTAAGTCCTTTCGACCCATCTTCCATTGAAGACATTTTTTGGAACAACGCCTCAGGTGGTGTACCTGTCGCTGTTTCTGTGTCTAATCCGACGATATAAATCGTTCTTAATTTTTTGAAAACATCCATTGGTACGAACCCTGAGGATCGAACTCGGGTCTCTTGACTGAATTCAGAACGACCATTCGACTACTTAATATTGTATTTCCACAAAAAATATTTCGGTACTCAACCTTCGTTGACAGGAAATAAGAATTTACGGAAGCTTTAAGACATTTCTGCACGTACGAGTATATATAATTCCGTTTGTTTGTCTTATTTTGGTTATGATTGGTGGTGTTGAAATGGGATCTTATAAATCATTCAATAGTTCCTTTCCATTGTTTTTAACTTTCCAACGATGTTTCCAAATATTTATAAACGGTTATTTTTTTATTATTAATTTTTATGTTTGTATGGGACAGCGACTGTTGGTGATCTGATCTTTGTTGCTAACCAGTCAATGAAGAAAAAAGGAATAGAAAAAGTATGACTCGAATTACGATCACTGAACAACTAGTCAATAATTTTTTTAATATACATGTAAATACATTTCATAGCGACCAATAAAAACTGTAGCTAGAAGTCCTCAACCGCTAAAATGGTGCTCGCAGTATCGACACTTCTTTGTATGACGACAATTCTTTGATTGTATGCAGTGTGCGTGTCTGATTAATCTGTAGCTGGGGATCAGAAATAAATTCATTTAACATTTTTAATTTAATAAAACGACTATTTACCGAACGTGTTTTATTTTGTTTTTTAGGAACTTCTCGACGTTTTAAGGGCTTTACAGCATCCGTGGTCATGGGGACTTAGGCCTTCAACATATATCTATCATCTTATCATAGTAAGCTTGAGCTACCTTCAACTTTTATTTATAAATTTTTTAACAAAACAATAAAAACATATCTCTAACAATCAAGCAAATATTTTTGATTTAAAATTTATATAAGTTAGTTCTCTAATAACTTTACCGCCATGCAGTAAGCATTATTGCTATAAATTTGTGTCTTTTGGTGAAGAAAGTGAAAGTTTGGTAGGATACCACCTGACTTTTTTAAATTTTTTGCTTTGCAAATATAAAGACGCCTCCGATACGAATACCTGAACTTCTTGAACTGAAGGGTCTTTTTCCTGCAACACTTCATCTTCCATACTAGAATTAGTTATAAAAAAATAAAATAAAATATCTTCACGCAATTCTCAATACAGGGGTAGACAGAGGTCAAGTCTAGACAATTAAGTCCCTTTGACCCACCTTCCACCGAAGATATTTTCTGGACAACGTGACAGGTGGTGAGCCCGTCGCCGCCTTTATGTCCAAGCCAATGATGAAATTCGTACATAAGTTTTTTTTTGAAAAACTCATTGGTCAACCACCTGGGGATCGAACTCGGGTCTCTCGACTCGAAATTCCGACCACCCAACAACTCGGCTATCGTGACTTATGAATATAAAATAGAATTAGTTGAGAACTATTTTCTGTTTAAACCATAGTGTAAACCATATCATTGGTAAGAGCGACGTCACAATGTCACCGAGGTCGCTCGTTCAATTCCCAAACTAATAACTTTTTTATTGATACGTCTGATACTATTAATTCAAACGAGATAATTTTGTTACATGCATATTAAATATTTATGGTATCAAAGTATTCATTTATATATTGGTATATTGGACAACACTCTAAGGTCTTCGGCCAACATTTTGCATTTAGTTGGTGTAGTCTATTCAAGTTCTAGATAGCTGTTATCTCTGAGAAAATTCCTTATCAGGCAAGAACATACATTTAAACACTGCGACATATTCATAAACTTAGCTATATATTTATCTAGCAGGATTCCAACCTAAACCGCTAGTTTTGTAGGCGAGATCACAAGAAATTAGTATCTCAAGTCATCGTAACATGATGTTACAATTAAAATTTTATTACCACACCCGATCTAAGTTCGTCCATTACGCCTCAGCTTTAATTAACTGTACAACCTGAGTACTGTACACAACAACGAAGCCAATTGTTGCTGTTAATTAAAACGTTATTTTATGTGTATTTATCTTCACATTTTTTCCAATACAGGGGTAGACAGAGGTCTAGTCTAGACCATTAAGTCCCTTTGACCCACCGTCCACCGAAGATATATTTGGGACAACATGACAGGTAGTGAGCCCGTCGCCCTTCTTTATGTCCAAGCCAACGATATAATTCGTACATAAGTTTTTGAAAAACCCATTGGTACGAGACTGCCACCTGGGGATCGTACTCGGGTCTCTTGACTCGAAATTCCGACCACTCAACCACTCGGCTCCTAAGTATTGGGATTGGCGTGAAGATATTATTTTACTTTTATCTACTTTCAGCAGACATTTCGTTTATGCAGGCGTATATATCCTATCTGCATATGGACATATTTTCTCCCTTTATATTAAACTTAATGTTGCTATCTAGTAGTCTCTGGTACCTTCGTTGTTTCTGATTCCATAACACGCGTGTTATTATTGGCTGTTATAATATTACTGTATTATTGGCTGGGGAATTAAAGCATAATGGACGAACTTAGATCGAGTGTCGTAATAAAATTTTAATTGTAACATAATATTACGACGACTTGATAGACTAGTTTGTTGTGATCTCGCCTTCGAAGCTTGCGGTTAAGGTTCGAATCCTGCTAGATAAATATATAGCTATGTTTATGAATATGTAGCAGTGTTTGAATATATGTTCTTGCCTAATTAGCAATTTTTTCAGAGATAACAGCTATCAAGAACTTGATTAGACAACACAAACTAAATGCAAAATGTTGGTCGAAAACCTTAAAGTGGTATCCAATATACCAATATGTAATTGAATACTTTGATACAATAAATAAATAACATATATGCAACAAAATTATCTCGTTTGAATTAATAGTATCAGACGTATCAAAAAAAGTCACTACTTTGGGACTTGAACGAGCGACCTCGGTGACATTATCTCCTGGACATGAATATTCCGTTCGATGTCAACACTAAACATAATTTGAAAAGTATTGTAATAATAATAATAAACAATACATTAAAAGTTAAAACATGCCTCAAAAAACTATAGTGACTGGTACTGTGACCACCTATCAGCTTTTCAAGTCTGGAGATTTCGGAATAATCTCCTTAATAGAGAGGACTTTCCTCCAGTAGGTACTGTAAGAGGCGACAAAGGAATGATTGATTGGAATGATTGGCTACCGAAAGATGGCGGTGGGACTATCTCGAAATACACTAAACTGAACTTTTCTGTTCAATGACGGACAGCGGCGTCTATGATCTGGAATGCCATCGCCTATTAGCTGGCAAGTTTGAAAAAAAATATTTTTAGTCCACACTATTATGTCCATTTGACCTCACGCCGAAGAAATTTTTTGGGACTATTTGACATGTGGTCTTTATGTCCAAGTCAACGAAATAAATTGTACATATGTTTTGAAAAAAAAAGTCATTGGTATGAGCCTAGCACCTGGGGTTGACTCAAATTCTGTGTCACCCAACCACTCGGCTATAGTGACATGCGTAGCGTGGAGATTGGAACATATCCTTCTTAAGAGATGCCTATGTCCTGCAGGGGACTTTCACAGACCGTTAAGTAAGTAAACAATCACTCAGTTCAATGTTTTCATTTCAGTAAACAAAAGTACCGTTTCATGAATATTTCACATCGATTAACAGCTGCGTTAATTTGTCAGAGCTTTGTGTTACTAGCACGTTCCCGCGTTAAGCTTTCCAACGTCTTACTTTTACATTTGACAGTTTATATTCGGCTATTAGATATCTTATTTAATAACGTGCCATCGTAAAAATATATAAATAAATAGAGACATCATCACATAGATTGCTCCGATCCCAAATTAAGTAGCTTAAGCCCTTGTGTAATGGAATTACCTCAACAGAGGGCCTATTAAACTACAGATAGAACCACAAATTGAAATGAACATTAATTTAAATTTACGTTTGCATTTACACAGATGTTTATTCAACCGAGTATTAAATTTTCGTACGTTAATGAACACAACTAATTAATTGGTTAGTGATTAGAAAAGTCAAAGAAATCATTTGTTGTAATAGCTACTGCATATTAGATCATATAATTTTTTGGCATCTTAACGCATTTCTTAATACTATTAATTCAAAATATTTATTATATAAACACGTACATGCATATATAACGGCCTATAAAATAGAGGACGTGGCAGGGATTAGGCCTCTCCCGTAAGGGAGGGTTTGTTATAGTTGAAACGCTTGACAAGCGGATTGTCGATCGCAGTTCCAAACACCTCGTATCTTAGACGCTGCTGCGCGTCACCGGTCTGTTAGATTTTGATTTAGTATTTGTCGAGATGATTATACCATCATATCTGGGTAGCCAATGATATTTCCTATGCTATTGCCTTATTGCCTTAGTTGCTATTGCCTTTTTTTTTATTGCCTTAGTTGTCTCTTACGACACCCACGGTAAGAAATGGGGTGGAAAATTTTTAAGCCGTAGACACACGACAAAAATATATAAACACTAAAACTATACATGTAAATAAAATTTGAAACGTATTTTTGAAGGTCATATTTTTTTTTCACCAAATGCTCATCACAGTATAGAAAAAAAGATTTTTCAAATTTATCTGTTTGTGTGTTCCGCTAATCTGTGAAACGTTCCGACCGATTTAAATAGGACTTTCACTAGCAGAGAGCTGAAGTTATAGGGAGTAACTTTTAACAAAATAATTAGGGTTCCTCGTTAAGTTTTAAACCACTGGTAAAGCCGCAGGGGCAACTAGTAATATATAAAGACACTAATTTATTTATTTATTTATTTACTGGAAAACTAACAGCTTAATGTTAACAAAATATAACATGCATGTAAATTACAATCTAAGCCAATAAAAAGTTTTCACATGTAGATAAACAATAGTCATACATAAAATAAACAAATAACACTCTGCTGCCGGTTCAAACTAATTTTCTAAAATTCTTGATTAATATTTAATTGTTGACTGTTGCTGAAATTAGAGGTGATTAATTTACAAATGGCAGAACTATTGGTACAGAAAAGGTCCACCTTATCATAGTCTTTAGATAGTCTGTTAAATGAATTAGATGCTCTTATAAAGTAGGAATTGCGTCTGTAGTTTGTGCTGTAAGAAGGTATCTGTAAGAGATTGTTACAACGTAGTGAACGAGTGGGGGTTGAGATGAGTAATTTCTTTAATAAGTCAGGACAGTCTATGTGGCCCTGAGCGATTTTTGATAGTAAAACCAGATCCGCTGTGTAACGTCAAGTTTGCAGAGGGAGAAGATGAAGACGTCCACACAGCAGCTCATAGTTTTCTTTGGGAATGCGGAATTTTGAGCAGACATATCTGATGAACCTTTTTTGGATGGATTTAATTTTATTAACGTAAATATTGTACTGAGGATTCCATATTTGACTTGCATATTCCAGATTGCTTCGAACAAGTGAACAATATAAAATTTGAATAGATTTTAAATTACGGAATCTGAAACATGATCTAATGATAAAGCCAAGAGCTTTATATGCTTTATTAACAATTTGTTCGATATGCTGGTCAAATAATAATTTGTTGTCAATGGTAATACCCAAGTCCCTTATTTCATTGCACCTGGATAATTCTGAGCCTTTAAGGGTATATTTAAATATGTTCATATTACGCTTACGCCCGAAAGACACAATAAACAACATTAATATACGTATTACGTAGTTACACAGTCAAGCATCAAGAAGTTTTTAGTAGAAAGAAGTTTTGAAGTAGACTTCTAAGTTCACGTGTTCAAAGTTCAAAGTGTTGCTTAATTACCTTTTGAAGACGTTGCAGTAAAGAGATTATATTAATGTGTGCTGAAGTAAACAAACACTTATGATGTTGGATCATGTTTATTGATTGTTTGTATGTTTAATATACTGAGCCTTACTCCAATTATTAACATTGTTGCATTGTAAGTTAATGCTAATTTGAAAGCATTTGAACCAGATGGCATTTTGTGAAAGTTATAATTCTACATCGCGGTGTTGAGATTCTTTCTACATGATTAAACTCCAGTAGAATAACTCTGTTACGGGCATAACTGAGTCGTGTGTTTACCATGCCACCGCTTTCCTTCTGTGTGTCGTAAGAGCCGTCGAAGTTATTGATTCAGTAAATATATCTCATCTCCAAGCCCTATGTCCTGCAGTGGACTCTTAGAGGCTGTTATGATGACAATGAGAATATCGAGGAAAGACTATCCATCTACCTGAATTGTGACTAAACTAGTGTAACTTTTCCATATGGATAAAGTTATATGTTAGTTCTGACGTTACTTTTAGGAAATGTATTTATACAGCAATACAAGTATTAAAATAAAACCTACAAACCTGTAAATATAAGAATGAGTTCGTGCCCTAGAAACGAAAGGTCGGAGTTCTTTCGTAACTAATTTTCTACTGGCATGGATGAAATTCGGATCAAAAGTTGCTTTGGATTTTTAAATGGTCTACCTCTGACTAAAACCTACATTTTATTCCAAATATATTAAATAACGTCCTCGGTAGCCGAGTTGCGCCTACGCCGGTTTTAAGGCCGGTGTCCCGAGTTCAATTTCCCGTTTGGTCAACATAAAAAACACATTTTTTTTCATTTTCTCGGATCGGGGTGTTATGGTACCTTCGTTATTTCTGATCCCACAGTACAAGTGCTTAAGCTGCTTACTTTGGGATCAGAGCATTGTATGTAATGTTATCTCTGCCTATGCATCAATGTCCGCATGTATTTTTTAATATTAATATCAAGCCCGTGTCTTCTTAACTTTGATACGCGTCACGTTACACAAAAGCGACGGGATACACGTGTATCGTCACGTGTATCGTGCTATGATTTCAGGTGACGTGTACTTCAGGAATAAGAAAGCAAGATTTATTGCATTAATAACGCTTTGTGAAAGATTGTCCGGTGTTTTCGATCTTCTTTTTAAAAAATAAAAATTATTAACAGCCTTTGTTTGAAAAACAATACTGATTAACACAAACATATTGTAACAAAGAAAAAAACAATTGTTAATATTATGCTAACATTTAATATAGGTTATAGATTAAAAGTTGATACATCATTACATACATTACTCTTATCTCAAAGTTACTTAGCTAAACCAAGTTGTTTCAATGAAATCAGATCAAATCATTTAATCATCTTAATAATAATACACATTGGCTTATCGATATTCACTACGCGAATCTATCAGCGTTTTGTATTGAGGTTCCTTTAATGAAGAAGAAACAGGCAAAAGAAACACAGTGGGGATACTTAATAGTAATTTTTTGGTAAATCTTTTTTTAGGTTGACATAATTATAAGAAGTAGGATTTCTAGAAATAGCTTGGGAGTGATCACCTCTTTCCCAGGGGTTATTATCATTGACGTATTTAGTCATATTATAATAACCCTTCCGATGTAGTTTTTCTTTAATAAAATACTTAAACCTGTTAGTACAACACAAGTGTGTTATAGAATCAGATACAACAAAGGTACCATATGCACCCGGACCGGACAGGGGTAGACAGAGTTCTAGTATAGACAATTAAGTCCCTTCGACCCATCTTCCACCGAAGATATTTTCGGGACAACGTGACAGGTGGTGACCCCGTCGCCGTCTTTATTTTCTAGCCAACGGACATAATTCGTACATAAAACCCAATGGTACGAGCTGGCCACCTGGGGATCGAACTCGGGTCTCTCGACTCGAAATTCCGACCACCCAACAACTCGGCTATCGTGACTTATTAGGATTCCTAATAGGATCAATGTAGAAAACAATTTCTCTACATTGTCTCGAGTCCGAAGTCGAATTCCTTAGAAGACACGATAGCTGAGTGGTTGGGTGGTCGGAATTTCGAGTCGAGAGACCCGAGTTCGATCCCCAGGTGGCTGTACCAATGAGTTTTTCAAAAACTTATGTACGAATTTCATCGTTGGCTTGGACATAAAGGCGGCGACAGGCTCACCACCTGTCACGTTGTCCCGAAAATATCTTCGGTGGAAGGTGGGTCAAAGGGACTTAATTGTCTAGACTTGACCTCTGTCTACCCCTGTATTGGGAATTGCGTGAAGATATTTTTTTTTTATTTCTATTAGGAAGTAGTTTAATATCCTCATTTTAATTTTGAAAACGGAATGTTTTCGGCATCCTGATAGCCGTATTGGAATTGCCAGCCTTTTAAGCTAAGAGCTGCGGGGTGAATCCCGCTAACATTTGAGTGACCAATATAATAAATATATGTTTCAAAACTTACAACGTAAAGGTGGGTAAACAGACACCAACTGTCCCTAAACTAGGTATAGATCTGTGTTTTAGGCGACATAATATGAATATTTATTCTTAAGTCATGGATATTGTTCAGTGTGAAAGTGGGTCGAAGCCACATCATCGTCTAGACGTCTAATTCCGTAAAGGAGAAAATTTTTTACATTAACTATGACTATGTTAATGTAAAAAACTATGTATTACATTTAAATTATACCCAATGAAACTGACCTAAAATAATATTTATTACTTTATAACAGTAGAAACTTTTTACTTAAAGTAAACATTTAGAATTTCTACCAACAAATTATTCATCCTTCAAAATCTATAATTCCTTTCAAATATTAAAGCATCATCGAGAAGTTTCAATCCATCGTTCACTTAGATTTATCGAAAATAATATAAGTGCAACCAGGAAAAAATATCGAAATTTAAAACCTAAAAAATCTAAATATCGAATGAAATTGATTTTTTTTCTTATTTAAATATTAATCTAACTATTAAGTCACGATAGCCGAGTGGTTAGGTAGTCAGAACTTATGTACGAATTACATCGTTGGCTTGGACATAAAGACGGCGACGGGCTCACCACCTGTCACGGAGTCCCGAAAATATCTTCGGTGGAAGGTGAGTCAAAGGGACTTAATTGTCTAAACTAGACCTCTATCTTCCCCTGTATTGGGAATTGCGTGAAGATATTAATTTTATTTTATTTAAATATTAATCTGCTCCCGAAAAATTTTGCCTGGAAGAGATTATTGTTTAGCAATAAGGTCCCCTATTTGTAGATTTAGTATTAGACTAATGTGTTTTACTTTTCCATTTATCATAATTTATTAGAATTTTATCATAATTCATTATGCAAGATTATTAGCGCTAACTTTCATAATAAAACTAAGTCGGGTACCCCACGTGCTACGTTCCGACGGGTGGGTGCTGCCTATAACTAAAATAATACCTTCACGCCATTCCCAATACAGGGATAGACAGAGGTCTTGTCTACACAATTAAAGCCCTTCGATCCACCTTCCACCGAAAACATTTTTCGGGACAACGTGACAGATGGTGAACCCGTCGCCGTCTTTATGTCCATGCCAACGATATAATATAAATAAGTACCTAGGGATCGATCTCGGGTCTCCTGACTCCGTTCCGATCACCCAACCAATGGGCTATCGTGACCCTTTCCTAATAACTACTATTTAAAAATAAAAAATTGTTTCAGTAAAATTAAATAATAAGTTTTGTTTTACTAGACATTTTAGTGATATAGTGACATTATGTTCGTGCAACCACGCCTGTCCTGTCGCCAAGTCCTGTAGATTAACCTTTCACGGTCGCTGTCTTTACGAGTGTGTCTAAGCCAACGATATAAACATTTTGAAAAAACTCATCCGTTCGAGCCTGCCATTTGGGTACCACTCGGCTATCGTGACTACTTGAACAAGTTTATATTAATACATTTTAAAATAGCCGCTGATTTTTTTGTTTCCTTAAATCTTGTTGATGTATTTATTTATTAAACTCAAGTTTTTGACCAGTATACTCAAATAAGTTTTGATGATTGGAACTACAAAAATAGTGGTAAGGAATAACATGTAGATAGTAGTGAGTAAAATGAGGCTGAATATTAACAAAAAAAAAAGAATATTTAAAAAGATCACAATCGCATAATGAAAGCAAAAAGTTTTAACGATTCTGTTTTCTAATTCATGTAGAAAGCCAGCGTCCTCGTTACCAAGTAATCACGATTAGGGCTTTATGGTAACTTAAAGTTTATATATAGTATAATTGATTGATGTTTCAAGGAATACAGAACAATTAAATCATGGACGGTGAAGAGTTTAATTTAAACCGTTTTTGGGTTTTTGTGGTACCTTCGTTGTTTCTGTTTCAATAACTCAAATGCTTTAGCTATTTACTTCGGGTTATGAGCAATTTATGTAATGGTTATGTAATGTAAATAAAACTTAAAATCCAAATACTCTACGTTCATGCCGAACTATTAATTAAATATTTTCTTTTTGGTTATAAATTCCATCTGCGTCTAGGGCTTTGCTTTGCTAGCTAGGTGTTTGGTACAGCGATCGCCAATCCGATTGCCAAATAAATTAAAATAAATAAATATCTTCACGCAATTCCCAACAAACGGGTAGACGGAGGTCTAGTGAAGACAATTAAGTCCCTTCGGCCCACCTTCCACCGAAGATATTTTCGGGACAACGTGAACGGTGGTGAGCCCGTCGCCGTCTTTATGTCCAAGCCAACGATATAATTCGTACATAAGTTTCTTTTTAAAAACTCATTGGTACGAGCCTGCCACCTGGTGATCGAACTCAGGTCTCTTGACTCGAAATTCCGACCACCCAACCTCTCAGCTATCGTGACTTTTTGATACGATCGATTTGACCGATCGCCAAGCACAGCGATTACAGTAAATTCTTCTAAGGAGAGAGGACTAAGTCCTGCAGTGAACTTTTTCAGGCCGCCATTACGTAAGTTTTATTTTTATACTAATTCAATAAAAAAATTAGATTCATATGACGTGTCGCAGAAGAGCACTTACGAATGCCAATTACTGACACGTCAGGCACAAGCTGGAATATTGTTATGAATTATTTGAATGTCTGTCTTTTAATAAATATGTAATATGAATCCAATCACACATTAGTAAGCAGTGTTTAATATAATATTTCATTTAATTAATAAGTCAATGAAAGAAAATTATGTTAATATTTACAATAAAAAAAGTCAAATGTTTATCAAGGAAAGTTATTCTTGGCTTATTTGTGTTCTTATTGAGGGCGGTTCAATTTCGTTCAAAAATGTTTTATTCAAACAACAATTACATTATAAATTTACTGTAAAACGCTTTTTCAAATTGGTACAGCCGTTTCAGAGATTATACAGAACAAACAGGCAGACAGAAAAATATTTTAATAATATTTTATGTAAGTACCATTTTATATGCAAAAATCACCATTATTTATGCATTATATGCACATATTGCTCCAAAAGGACCTAAATGCTCGATTTTTCACTGCTGGTCGATTAAGAAATCTCAAAGTTGTCCGTGTGATATCCTCGATATTTCGCTGTGTGATAGAATAAAGACATCCGCAGTAGAACCTGACCCAGTATTAGGAAAATGCGTCGTGATATAAAATGAGATAATTACAAAATCGTGACACTATGATTCGACGCCGCTACAACCCGGCGTAAATGTTAAATCTCCGTTCCAATAAACGCTCATAAAATCATAAACGTACATTTTGCTTCATTAAATTTTACATGTTTACTAACTGAATATCTTCCTTACGCTTCAATACTTATCGATAATAGGTCTACCCGCAATAACCACAGTGTACAATGCTGCTTGTGTACCAGATTAACCAATTTTCTCTCTGAGTTAACTTAAAATGACTACCGATAGATAGCGGATGACAAACAGGAGACTGAAGAGAAAGATCAACCAACAGGCTGGTTGTCAACTGTATAGTTTATTGGGTCTTATATTAATTTTATATTTTTATTAACTTCATATATAATATGTAATTAAATTAAAGAGAAAAAGTTAAAATGTCAACTGACACGGGCGGGATTCGAACCCGCGACCTTCGCCGATACGTGGCGACGCTCTTACCTCCGACCCACCGTGTCTTACACGCATCAGTTGAAATTTGAAATCTGTATTCTCTTTTATGCCTTGTTGTTTGGCATAGGCGCCATCTATTATCCCTTTTGATATTCCTGATTTTTCAGTTAGGAATTATCAATACAATAACGCGAACTTAATTTATATTATGCAATTTTATTGGTTTTTAAAGCATATTTATGCTGAACTTTTATGAGAGAAAATCAATAAAATTGCGTAATTTATATATAATAGTTACGATAGCCGAGTGGCTGGGTGATCGGAATTCCAGTCAAGATACCTGAGTTCGATCCCCAGGTGGTAGGGTTGTACCAAAGGATTTTTGTTTTAAAACTTATGTACGATTCATATCATTGGCTTGGACGTAAAGATGGCGACGAGCTCATCACCGGTCGCATTGTACCAAAAAATGTCTGATCAAAAGTGATCGAAAGGACTTAACTATCTAAACCTCTGTCTCCCGCATTATTGGGAATGGCATAAAGATATTTATAATTATTTATATAGTATAGCTTATGCACTGGCTGGTGGCCTTAAGCAAGTTATTACATTATGTCATCACCACGTCAGTCTGTCAGAGCCCACTTCTTAATATTGACTTTAATCAATATTTAGTTAGTTACACCCAAGCTTCTTTAAGAATACTAAGCAATTGCTAATAACTTTACGAATATTCCTATTAACATCGCAGTTAAACTGCAATGCTCAGGATGGTTAAGGAGCGAGCAAAAGAGAGCATTTATTGGACAAAAAATGCCTATGGGCAATGCACTGCAATTTAAAGCACTTAACATTCTTACGTTGTGTACATCACACTAGAAGCTGCTGTCCATGTTAAAAAAAAAAACATTTGTACAAAAGAGCGACCGATGTATTCCCGCATAACACAAGGAATTGTGAAAGACTGGTATTCGATCACATATCCAAAACTGCATTTAATCATCACAATTGTAATAAATAAAAATAAACAATAAACGGCCATATGAGATAAAAGAGCAAAAAGGTATAAAATAATTAAAGACTAAGCTCAAGCTCTAGCTATTGGCCAGAAGCTATTATGACATAAAGGAATTTTTAAATGAAAGCTAATAATAATGTTTAACTTTCTCATATATTGTCTTGCGCTATAATCAGGACTCAATAATAATAATAAGAATTACAAATTTAGATAACTAGCAATTTTGTTTCTTTAATGTAAATAAAATTTTTGCTTCATGTATAACGAATGTTGCTTCATGTATAATTGAATGAAATTTTCGTACGCCAATACTGGTAAACATGTTGTGTACAGTGATTATTATTATTGAAAGATCTGTTGTAAACCTTCCATGTTTATACGAATAAGTAACTATGGTTAAAACGACAATAATCAAATGGTGGGTCCGAACCTGCGACGTTATATTTCGCAGTCTGTACCTTAACCAACCATTAACCTAATGGTTATTGGTTAATAACCTAATGGTTATTAACCAATAACCATTAGGTTATTGACTCTCCTGACCAATTGCAGTATACTTATGTGATTTTTCAGCTGGTGATTCATTGACAGCTGTGGAGATTCAACTTAAGAAGTGTTGAGCATTTGTTATAATCACTATTTTTGACAAGCGGATTGGCGATCACAGTACTAACATATTCCTGCTTAGACGCTACGGTCCCAGACATTTTGCCTTGTGGAAGAAAATGTTCCAAAAGTGTTAGTATTTGTTATAAATAATATATATGGATAATTAATTTTTTACACAGATAAATATTTACAAATACATATAAACGTCCATGACTCGAGTACAAACTTACTTTGAGAAATTTGTTGTTTTTTGGCAGTGAATAAACTTTTTTGCTTTCTTTTCTTTGATATATGTAAAATAGTATATATGTAAACTAAAGTATATATGTAATGTAATAGTATAAATGTAATGTATAATATATGTAAACTAGACTCCTAAGGTATTCTTTGAAAAAACTTTTTACTACGTGCTTCAAAATTTAAACAGAGGCATTGAAATAGTGGTAATAAATTATATTTAATGCTGAAGTACGCGCTCTGCATGTGAACGACGCACGGGGATAAATCGAGAGCATACGTTAGATGACAAAAATGTTTTATCTCAGCGATTGGGATCGATATAATGCTTTCTTACTAATTTATAGTTGTATCTTCATAGTTAGGGATTAGTCCCTAAGACAAACTAAGAGATTAACAGTTTGCTCGGGCATATCTTTATCTTTACATAAAATATACTATGGAATAATTTCGAAGATTTCCTGAAAATATTTTCCCAGGGTTAGTACAATAGAAAATGTATAGCGACGCTACATGTCCTCTCAAGGACAAAGGTAAAACCGATCAGAGAGAACCTAAAAGTCGACGATACTAATAACTCTTTGTTGGATGCCCTCAAATGTAAGAATGAACTGGTATGTTCTAACCAGCTGAGAACAGTATTCAAAACGGTTTATTGAAAATGTATGTACGCACTTATATAAGTACGTACATACATTAGAGCCTGTAAAAGTAGTGGACTGTTACATGCTTTAATATATGCTTAAATGTAACTCTGTAATTTACAAGAGTTTGTCCTAATCATCACGCTTGGTATGGATTAGTGATTATAGTACCAGACACCTTGCCCTTTAAGACGTTGCTTTCCGTCGGCGGTCTCTCGAATTTTGGTCTGTTATCCTTTGAGATAGTTATCCCGAAAGCTGTCAGTGGTCAATTGCATTTTAAATACTTTTCCTTTAATCACCTCTTATGATACCACGTGAAGAAATGGCGGTGGTGTATTCTTAAACCGTATTCACTGCGAAAGTTTATTAATCTATATACAAATTAAACTTAAATGAAAAGAACACCCAACCATGAGTTACCATTAAAATTCTCTTCTAAAAGATGGGACCTTAATTTTAAAGTTAAATAATTTCTTTGCTTGACATCATATTTTCATATATGACTAGCGAATAATGTTGTTCATCGAAGCACAAAATTTCTCAGGGTCGCTATTGTAATAAGGTCATTTCAAGTTTCCGAAGACTTTTTGATGTACTATTTCTTATTAAATTATTATTTCTTTTCTTTCGTATTAAATATATAAATGGAATAAATATCTTCACGCATATTTCCAATACGGGGTCATGTCTTAAAAGTCTGAATAGTTCTGAATATGTTTTGATGAGTCACTTCCTCGCAGGCCGCTGTTTGAGTCGCTCGTGTTTGTCGTTATATAGGTCTTAAATAGTTTCGTTGGTTTATCGAAAATTATGAAAGTGTGAAATCGGAGTGCATTAACTTAAGGATCTAATAGTTCATCACAGCAGTAAGACAACATAGCACAAACATTCTCTGATTGCCTGGTACGTAAACGTCTATATACTATACAAAATGCAACGCACACCTCCACTGCAGCGTTCATTAACTGTTCCTTCAAAGGACTACGACTCAGTGGCCCAGGACTCGGACTCCTCATCAAATGTATCGGTTCGTTCTAAAAGAAAACGCGGAAATGACTACGCTGATGATTTTAATGCATTTAAAATGAAATACGGGACATATTTTTGAGCTTTCAGAAGGAGCAAGAAGAAAGAATTACAGCATTCCTAAACACAATACAAGAACAAAACTCAGCAGTGCATAAATCAATCGATTTTCTATCTGAAAAATATGATCATTTACTGGACAAATTAGGTAAATTGGAAAATGAAAGGAAGGAAAATATGTTGTATATTGAATCTCTAGAAAAAAAACTTGAGAAGCTGGAGCGGTATAGCTGTTCTACCTCCTTAGAGCTAAGAAATATTCCTAAATTAACTACAGAAAGTAAGGACGATCTTTCAGATATAATTATTAAGTCAATACAACATCTACAGTTGAATATTAGTCTTGCCGAAATTAAAGATGTGTACCGTATTACTACTAAATCGGAAAATAAACCAATTATAGTGGAATTTAATAGCGTATTAACCCGAGATCGCTTTCTCAACGCATACAAAAAACATAACAGCGTTCAAAAAAGTAACAAATTTAGCACAAAACATCTGCAGATTGAAGGACCATCTAGGCCTATCTATATTTCTGAGTACCTCACTAGTAAGACGAGGAACTTATTTCTTACTACAAGAAAGTATGCCAAAACCAATGACTACATGTTTTGTTGGACTACCCACGGCAGAATAAATCTGCGAAAAAAAGAAGGTACTCCTCTAATCAGAATCAACACCGAAGCCGATCTAGGGAAATTAAAGCAAATGTGACTATCTTTTACTAGTAGGCAATATGTTCTTAAAACATTCTTGTTGTCAACTTTTCAATTCATATATTTTTTTAAATTAACTTTATGCAGAATAGTTAACAGCTTATTGATATTTTCTTACAAATTATGTTCCTATTTTTCTAAAATTTGTTATACTCATACACCCAAAGTACACTTCTCATATGCATCATGCACTCACATACATCATTCATACAAAACTAATCGTCTGAACACACTAAACACGTACTTAACCAAAAATTTTGCTCAAAAATTCATATTGTTTTAAATTTATTTACTAGGAACTCAAGTATTTATAGTAAATTACTGATAATAATTTTTATTACTCTGCGCTTTGTTTATCATTTAAGCCAAATAATGAATAAATCTAACAATAGTTTCTTAGCCGATATTGACGAAATCTACAATAATAAGTGTTGCACCTTCTTAGATGATCCATCTAAATGCTCACAATTAATTAATTCTGATAAAAATGTAACGCCATTGACAAACTTATAATACTCACATTGAAAATCTGTTTTAATTGTTAATTTTACGTACATTAGTAATGACATGTATATATATTAGTGCATATTAGTATTAATATGTGTCACAAATGTTACAATATTCAAGATTAGTTCCATATCTTAAATGTTGTAATATGTAACATGTTTTTATCGGCATTATTTCATCGACAAAAACTCAGTTGTGCAAACATACATTTCATCAGAGTTATTCCTTGAAAAAAAACAACCATAGATAATCCTATATGGGCATTCTTATAAAAGGCAACAAATTAGAGTAGGATAGGAATTCACGTAATATGCGATTATATGAAAATGATCTGCGGACAAAGTTTCACGCTCAGTGAAACCTTTTATATGAGAAATCATTCAGGCGTGATTTTATTAGTCTATTAGAAATATTAGAGATTTTATATCTACCTCTAATACATAAATTTAATACGACGAAATTATGAAGAATCCAACATAGTCAAGTAGTCTTTGAGTCCGGAAATCCGAGTTCAATCCCTAAGTAAAAACCATGTCATAATGAGTTTTATTGGAACTTGAACACGATTTATATAATTTTCTTCACATCGCATTCATCAATCGCACACATCACATTGTCTCAACAGTTCCGTTGCAATATGATTCAAAAGGACTAAAATGTCTATACCTCTCATTACACGATATAAAGACGGCGACGGGCTCACCACCCGTCACGTTTTCCCGAAAATATCTTCTAGATTTTATCAAAGATTGTCTAGACTCGCCTCTATCTACGACCTCCGTGGACGAGTGGCGTACAATACGGTTTCTATTCAAAAATGTCTTCGGTGAAGGGATGATCGAAAGGACTTAATTCTCTGGACCTCTGCTAACCCCAGTATTGGGAATGATACAACAATAACGACGAAATAGCTTCTACCTTTAAATTACAGTTGTAATATTTTGGTTCGGTAACTACACATACTATAATTAATCCTCCTAATATTATAATTATTGCCGCGTTGTTACGACGAAAGAATGTACCACCCACCTACCTTCACGTTTGTTTCGTAAGAGGCAACTATGTCCAAAGCCATGAAAAATGTGATTGCTACAGATAGACAGCGGGAAAACTATACAGACAAATACCAAACTACAATTAAGAAGACAGTTGACACAGCAGCGTCTGAGGTGCCAGGTCTCGATAATTCCGGGGACGAGTGGCGTACTTAACGATTTTAATGGTATTGCCAGCTCTGAGGACCTGGGTTCGCTTTGCGGTCGAATCATTGTAGAGAACCACTTTTTCTACATTGTCTTCGATCTGGACATTTGTGGTACCTTCGTTGTATCTGATTCCATGACACAAGTGCTTTAGCTACTTAATTTGGGATTAGAGCAATGTATGCGATGTGGTCTTTATCTATGTATTACTTACTTACTTACTAACCTATTTATTTACTTATCTTCACACATAGTCCCTGTCGGGGTAACTAGAAAGAACAGACCGCCAAGTGTCGCGATCCTTATGTACAAGAGGTACATAAGGATCGAGATCAGATGCATAATTTTCTTCATACATTCACGTCGAGGTATCCGAGTCCTCTTGACCCTCCCTCTTCGACCATTATGTATTAATTTATTTATTATATTGTTTGCCAGGTGGTGGTGATAAAGCAAACTCAATTTATAGTTCAGTTTATGACTACAACTGTCGGTTATTCAACTGCAGATCATAACTTATGGCCTGCAGTTGACAAAGCGGCCGTTACATATGTTGGATGTAAAAATATTGGTTACCCTTATGTGACGTATTATAATATTGGTCTGGAATAGGTAAGGTATAGATGTAGGTCTGGTCATTAGGTAACTTTTTGTTACGTTTTCCTGTCCTATTTCTTATATTATTTGAGGGGTCAAGCGATATTTTATTGACTTTAACACTGGAGAAATTTGATGAAAGACTAGCAGATTTTGGATGTTAACATCATAAATCAGGACTTACATTCCTTTCAATTAAATTGTACTCGAAGAAAAAACTAAAAACAATTGTTTTATTGTTTACACTATTTTTTTATTAAATAATGGTCATGATGACCGAGTGTTTAGGTGATCGGAATTCGAGACAAGAGACCCGAGTTCGATCCCCAGGTAGAAGGCGTGTACCAAAGGGTTTTCCCAAAACTTAAGATCATGTACGATGTATATTTTTGGCATAAAGATGGAGATAGACGCACCAACTGCCACTTTGTCCAAAAAATGTCGTCGGTGAAAGTTGATCGTAAGGACTTAATTGTCAATACCTCTGTCTACCCATGTATTTGGAATGGCGTAAAGATTTTTTTTTTTAGAATTTATTTATTTATAACTTATTTTATTAATTACTTCCTGCCAACTGAAAGGAAGTGGAATCGTTAATTCCACTTTCAAAGGAATCTTCAAGATTCAAAGATTAGTTTAGGCGTGTAGCTCACAGTAATATAGACAACTTCCCAGGGAAGTTATAGAAATTTCGAGAACAAGTAGTCGATTGGATTTCACCGATGCATAGAATTAAAGATGATTTCGAGAACCTTCTAGACATAATATTTTTTTTCTTCAAACCAGATCTTAATACTCTATGATAACCTTTTCCTAATTAGTTAAGACAAGATTTGTACATATGGATTACATGCACAGACATATTTATGTGATACAACAACACATACATTATTCTAATCCCGAAGTAAGAAGTTAAAGTACTTGTGTTATGGAATAAGAAACAACGAATGTACAACAAGTATCCAGACCCGCGAAAAAGTATGTTCTACATTAACCTAACCGGGAATCGACTCCGGGACCTTAGTGCTGGCGACACCATGGAAACAGGTGTGTACGTCCCTCGTCAGTATATGATGCATCCTGAACATAGTATACATCATATACTTCATCACTGCTTTGTGTCCAGTTCAACTAAACAATTATATTTTAAAAACATTATTTATGTGGGTCTTATTTCAAATCGGAGACTAACCGCTCAAAAAATCAAATGTAATAAAAAACAGTAAAAATAAAACTGAAGCTTGATCTGATTCGATCATGCTATATCAATATGATATCTGCGACACTAAGACAATAAGATTCACAATTTATTATTATATTTGGGGATGTTTAATGTTTCTGTTTCTGGAACGTCAATATTCTCTTTCGATCCCTTCGATAATTTGATTGTATGTTATTTGGACAAGTATTCCAATAAATGTTTTTTCTAACGGGACAGAATTTAAATACTTCATTTCTTTACATTCATTTCATTGTTATTGATGACTGCAGCTATTCATGTCCCCGTGGGTTTTTCCGCAGTTTAACACTTGACCCCCTAATTATGTTTCTATAATAAAAGTAGCCTATGTTATTCCTTATAACATGAGCGATCCGTCAATGAAATTCCTGCTAAAATCGGTCTAACCGTCTCAGAGATTAGCCGGAACAAATAGACAGACAAAAAATTAAAAAAAATCGTTTTGGTTCAATATTACAAACAGACACTCTAATTTTAATTGTATGTATAAATATGTATGGATAAGTCCCAAACATCTAGACCTATGATAAGGTAACTAGTGGTTTTCTACAAGGTCGAAATAATGTTAAAACTTAATTACAGTAATTAGAAAGAAAGAAGAAGAAAGAAAGAAAGTAGACTTTTTCATTGCCACAAAACAGTACATATTAGGGGTTATAGCTAATAATTACAGACTAAGATAAAATGTATTACTGGATTGCAGCAACGAAACGGCATCCGACTCAGCAAATATGCTGTAGCAGTACTGCTGCCGCGCTGTTATTCTGCCGGTGCCATTTAAAATAGTCCACGCACGCGCGGCCCCAAACATATTTAAAATAATATAAAATATATGAACTTACATATAAATACTTATATACTTGAACTCATACATAGAACTTACATAAAATAACTTTGATACAAATTATAATACGATACAAAATACATATTAATTAAAATAAGACATATTCAATAAAGGGCAACAGTGAATGAGATGCAAGATGTTTAACTAAGTATAGAATTTTTCAGTCAAAGTACTAATCCACGATAAGTATAAGTCACGATAGCCGAGTTGTTGGGTGGTCGGAATTTCGAGTCGAGAGACCCGAGTTCGATCCCCAGGTGGCAGTACCAATGAGTTTTTCAAAAACTTATGTACGAATTTCATCGTTGGCTTGGACATAAAGGCGGCGACGGGCTCACCACCTGTCACGTTGTCCCGAAAATATCTTCGGTGGAAGGTGGGTCAAAGGGACTTAATTGTCTAGACTTGACCTCTGTCTACCCCTGTATTGGGAATTGCGTGAAGATATTTATTTATTTATTAAAGTACTAATCCGGGTAAAGTGAGAGGTCTGATCTGTAAGGGTAGTATATGTCTGTTTTATTAATGCTTTAACATCACGAATAATAATAGGATTCAAAGATCGATTTCTTAAATCGATTGAAATTGATTCATTGAGATCGATTCGAATAAATTGTAACCTTATATAAAATCTTATAGTTTCATAGGCACCTTTATCTTACATATACTATGTTGGATTTATGGAAAAAATATAAAAGAAAGAAAAAAAATTACTTTTACATTGTTTGACAAACTTATTACCATAGAGTGTATAATATATCACAGACTATTAAAAAAAAGAAAATATATGCAATTAAGCATGTCTATTACATGTGCACTGATTTAAAGAAGAGAGAATTTACGATTTGATACAAACATGGATAGCTTATTAAAGTACACATCTTATAATAAGAATTTTAACTGTGATCTTGATTACTCATAAGATATTCTTTATACCGTGTTTTGAAATAAGGGATAGAGCTTATGTCACGAAGAGGCGGTGGCAGATTGTTCCAACATTTAGTTGCTAAATAACGAAAGCTACCCCGAAATGCAGCTGAGACGTGTCCTGGAACTGCTAAGAGAAACTTTGAGCCGCGAGTGTTGTGAAAATTATAATCACTTGACCAACTTAGCTTTTTATATAAGTACCTTTTTGCATACCACGATTTTGCCATAGGTGCTTTGGGAGTGATTTATTTTTATTTATATTATGATCAAAGAAAGCCTTTTTCTTTTTTCAAAAAATAATGCAGATGCCACCAGACTTTTTAGCGTCTTGTAATTGTCTCTATTAGACAATGTTTTGCTAGAGTGATAGCGTTTGAGGGCATCATTTCTCAGTTTCATCATGAAACGAATATTGCTAGTAAGCCAAGGCACTGGTATTTCTTTAATTTTGCTATTTATCATTGGTGCATGCAAGTCATCAACCGAGGGTGCCCCATAAATACATTCCCAACTTAATGACAAAAGATTTTTATTAAAATTGTCCATAACAATGTTTTAAGATGCCTGCTACAGATCCATCTTGGTTTATATTTGTCCTTTTTAACTTTTATTTCTGCATATTCTATATATTAACGCATGCCGACTGAGCTTAGGAATGTGATCAATATTAACTGATAGTGTTGATGTCAGTACAGATTAGGTCAATCAACGTTGCGCTATGGTCAGTGAAATGGGTGGGTTGAAAGACACAATTAATTAGGTTGATTGAGGTTAAGAAAGTATTTAACTTATTTACTTTACTGTTATTACATTATGTCATGTCAACATTTAAATTACCCAAGAGAGAATAACTTTGTCGAAATTTGAGAAACTAATAATAGACTCTGTTATGGCATCCAAAAATATATCCAAGTCCAGCCAAGGTGGGCGATCTGCTGTCCTTATAGCCACCTTAACTGTGTTTAACTTTAATGAAATCCACATTTGTTCAACAGATTCATGAATCATAGGATGAGAACAAGTCAGTACTCACAGGGCTCGCCTGTAATAGAAACCAACACCTCCTCCTCTTAACCTAATGGAACGTGGGCGTGGGCTATGTTTAAATATATAACCAGGCAATTTTGGAGCATTACCAACTTCACCCTCTTTAAACCATGTCTCGTTTATGGCGATGATATCTAGAGAGCGCTGTTCAATGGCTGGCATAAAATCTTCACCTTTAGTACTCAGCAAACCAGCATTATATAAACCAACTTTTAAAAATGTATTTGGGATCATTGACAAAAAAAATCCATATAATTGCGTTTTATAGTGACGGTATGGTGAAGAACATGTATAAAACAATGTAAATAGGAAAAATATTGATGTTGTTTTTTAGTTAAGTAAATATTAATAAAATTACTCAATATTGTGTAGATATTTATTAATGTATTCTTATTGATGTATTGTTTATATATAGCATATGATAAAATTGGTTACCTAGAGTATATGTCATGTCTACTGTACCCTATAAATACACTTTATTACACAAATAATAAAATATAAATAAAATGTAACTTTGTATATGTAATCTTTGTTAGCAAATATTTGCAAAGAAAATATAACCAGTATAGTCTCAACTAAGGCACAAACATATCTTATAATAAATAAGGATTTAATGACAAATTTAAAGGCCTCTTTGAAATATATTTTTTGGCGAGAATATATAATTAAAATTATCCGAATTATTGCTGCAATCTTATTAGAACAATAAGAAGTAATGGTTCTACATAAATCATAGCTTTTAATAACAATTTTTTTAAGGTAACTTATACAAATAAAAGATGTAACATATACAAGTAAGGTAACATAAGCAAGTAAAAGATGTGCAAATAAAAAATAACAAAAACCTAAAATAGAGCAAATTGATAAAAAAGAACAATTTTTTGTGAATGTAATTTTTGTTATGTAACAAAACAGCCTCACAGATAACATTAAAAATAGGGTTACGGTATATAAATAAATAATAGAATATCCTAGTTAGTATAATAATAAAACATGATTCTACTCCTAGCCTACAGACATCATTAATTTGTTTACATGTGATAGTGTCAAACGGGGATAGAACCAAAAACCCGCGCCAAGTCAGATTCTTGTCTAATACGCTCAATATGGTCATTCTGATTTTTACGAACAAAGATTTTATCTGCCTTTGTCCAAACATATTTCCAATTAAGGCGGCGGCCCATATCCCGAGCTTTTCCAAACGGCTGCCGATTAATTCTAGTTAAGCGCTCATTCACATAAAAACGGGAGGCCTGGCCTGGGAGCCCAAAGCCCTCTTGGTAGTACCACGGCGTACCCTCGCTGAGCGCAACAGGTCGTCGCGCACTGAGCGTCGCACTAAACGAACAACAATGCATCTTGGGGGAAGATTTCCTTCATCGTTCGGCCGATTCCTTCGTACAGCTACTAATTCACATAGTACTGTATAACAAATCACACGGTACTACAAATATACTAACACCTAATCCTAATTTTGGCGTGTGATGATGATGTAGGACATCACACGCTAAAGGTGTTAGTATATACCACTCTTTCCCTTCCTGGGTGTAGTAAAAGGCGATCAAGGAATTTCATGCCTTGTGAATGCAATTGGCTATCGACAGATTACCGTGTAACCAACTCGATAAATGTCGGTCCAAAATTCAGCAGATCGGTGACGTAAACGTAGTGATTATGGCAAATCCTCCTTAAGGCAGAGGTCTATGTCCTGCGGATTTTACAGGCCGTTAAGTAAGTAAATAAGGATGCGCCACGGTAGTATTATTTACTAAGAACTAATTTTAGTTTAATTAAATGGTAGAAGTGGTAATAGTTTGCATGTATTTGCAAATGTACTATGATGGAATACTATACGAATAGAATCGCTAAATTGTAAAGGATTTAATTAACAGAATATGAAGGAAGCCACAAACGTAAGTCGGTGCCCTCTGTTAACTTCATGATGTAGCGTCGAGCTTTTGTTTAGTTTTGTTGAGTAAGTATAATAACCGCTTAGTTTGCTTTTCCATTACGGGAATTATTTATTAATTAGTAAGTTATATTATTTAAGAATTTATTTATCTGTGAAAATAATTCATATTAATTAAATTAAAGAATCAGGTGACTCAATTGTGACCCCAAGCCTAGCTTTAACTAATTATTTTTTAAAACGTACTTATTGTATGTATAAAAGTCGTGACATAAAACTCTCCCGTATCATAGAATTATAGGGGATCGAACTCGAGTTTCTAGACTCGAATTCTGATCTCCCGACCTAACTTCGCTACCGTCACTACTAAGTATATTTTAAGTAAGGTAAAAAGTAAAAGAAATCAGAGAATTTCTTCATTTCATGGCATTCTGTCCATCAGTACTCAAGTGCTTTATCTTCTTACTATGGTATTTTTTTTACTTAGAAAAAAATGAAGTCATCATATTAAAGAACAGTTAGCTTATACATTATCTATCTGTCAAAAATGTTTCAAAATCCCAGCTTTATCATTCAACTTCTGTTGTCTTCAAAATTTGATCCAACATAAACGGATAATGAAAAAAGTTCCACAATTTATCAACGTACTCGTAAATCTAGAAAATGCTTGAAGAAGAACAGACGAAATAAGCACTACACGAACTTTAGTCACGATAAGTCAAGTCAAGTTACGATAGCCGAGTGGTTCGGTGGTCGGAATTTCGAGTCGAGAGACCCGAGTTCGATCCCCAAGTGGCAGGCTCGTACCAATGAGTTTTTCAAAAACTTATGTACGAATTATATCGTTGGCTTGGACATAAAGGCGGCGACGGGCTCACCACCTGTCACGTTGTTCCGAAAATATCTTCGGCGGAAGGTGGGTCAAAAGGACTTAATTGTCTAAACTAGACCTCTGTCTACCCTGTCCCAGTATTGGGAATTACGTGAAGATATTTATTTATTTATTTTACGAACTTTAGTTTTGCTACTACTTTACTTCAGCATAAGTCACCCTGTGTGTATGTGTATGTAATAAAATTTTACTAATAGTTAATCTTCTTAATACTGCGATCACATAATAGTCAAGATTGTCGAGTGGTTGGGTGATTGAATTTGGAGTCTAGAGACCCGAGTTTTCCCAGGAGCTTGTAAAAAGTTCAATGACTTTTTCTTAACTTAAGTATGATTTTTATCTTTGATTTCGATTATAAAATATATAATAATGGCAAAGGACAAGTTCTGGTGAAATTTGTATTGAAAAAAAAAGGATTTTTTAAAAACTTATGTATTATTTATATCGTTGGATATAAAAATATAGATGGCGACAAGCTGGCGAAAAGTGGATCGAAAAGACCACTTTAAAGGACTGTCTGTCTCGACATCTGTTTACTCCAGTATTCATTTTGTTAATTTATTCACACTTTAATTACAGAATAAATATAATGGACAAAATAGCGGCTTAGCTCGTAAAGGCATTCTCTACCAGTCTTAATCAAACTCGGAATCTCCTGACTCGGATCCCGATCATCAGACCACTTAGCTATCACTATAACTAAGTGGTCTGATGATTTCTTTTATAATTGGTTATTTACCACGGTAAATAACCAATTATAAATACACATGAAGAAAGTGCCAGTACGGCCATAATCTCTAGCAATTACAAGGTGATAAAACGTAAGTTAGATTCCATTAGCACATAAAATTAATTGCTTAGGAAAGGTCAGGAAGTAATTAATACAATTTTATTATTTTGTAATATTAGCTCGAAATATCACATTTAAGGGCGACATCATAGGCATTTAAATCAGGGTAAGGTGCGGTTTTGATGGGAGACTATATATTTCTTTCATTTGCCATAGATATGATCGGTTCGTGAGGTCCTCGTGCGATGCAGGTTCTATAGGTATTGTATCCGCTACTTGTCGTAGACGATGGTGACAAAAGGGCTTGTTCTTTCCTCGCTCAACGACTAATTCCTTTCAACGCGGAATTGTAGTCACCGTCTTAGGTACCACGCCACAAGTATTATAAATATAAACATAATTTTGTCATATATGACATTTAAATTGTAAAAGACGATACGATAGCCTAGTTTAGCAATGACCCTCACTTTGACGTTATGGGTTGCTGGTAAGAATACCCGCTAAGTTCAAAAATTTCTTTGATAATTATGAACGTTTGTACTTGAGTAATGGATTTTTATATGTATACATGAACGGTTCGTAGGCTGATTGATTCAAGCGACATTTTGCACGAAAATAATGGCTTTTATCAAAATATATGTATATTGTAATCGTTGGCTTGGATACAAAGAGGGCTCACCACATGTCCCGTGGTCCCATAAATGTCTTCGATGGAAGGTGAGTCAAAAGGACTTAATTGTTTAGACCTCTGTCTTGTCTGTTAATATAGGGGATATTGGAAATTGTGTGAAGATATTTTTTACATTATTGGAATCAGCGATTCTTTATATTATTTTTATTAATAATAATATTAATAATATAAAGCAGCTTTCACCTTAATTGGAGTATTTTTTGGCGTCGGAGTCATTTTCAACTACAGCCATTGAGTTCGAACCTCGGCGGTGTCAGTTGAATTTTAAATTTCTCATTAATTGTTTCTCAATAATTTAATTTAATGACTTTACAATCAACAGTACGGATTTATCTAACGTTCCTCAGGAAAGGAAGCTTCTCAAATAGAGTTGTATAAGCAAAAGTAGTATGACAGGAACCTCCCACAAAATGGAGGTAACTTCGTGCATGTGGTTTCTAAACTTTCATTGCGGTATAAAGTTGCTTATAAGACCTATGTTGAATGGATTTAAAACAAATACAATTAGAGCTCAAATCATGTTTTGCAATTTTGAACCAGTTATCCACCCTGGTCTGGTCTTCGGTCAAAGGAGAGTCAAAAGAACTCAATTATTTAGAATTTTGATTAGCATGAAAATATTTATTTATAGATTTATTATTAGACTTTTTATGAAATAACGAATTACGAATATCGTTGGCTTGGACATAAAGGCGGCGACGGGCTCACCACCTGTCACGTTGTCCCGAAAATATCTTCGGTGAAAGGTGGGTCGAAGGGACTTAATTGTCTAGACTCGACCTCTGTCTACCCCTGTATTGGGAATTGCGTGAAGATATTATTATTATTATATTATGAAATAAAAGATTGATTTAAAAAATATACAATATGATTTTTTTATTTTATTATTAGACAAAGGCACGGTAGCCGAGTAGTTGAGTTATCAAAATTACAATCAAGAAACCCGAGTTTGATCCCCTGGTGGTAGACCCGTGCCAATAATAGGTTTCTTTCAAAAACTTATGTGCAAATTATGGCAACGTGTCACGTTGTCCCAATTAAATGTCTTCAGTGGAAGGTGGGCCGAAAGTACTTCTTCGTCTTGACCTCCGTCTACATCTGTACTGGGAATGGCGTGAATACATAAAATTTACTAGCTGTTGCCGGTCTGCTGAATTTCGTTGTCATATATTTCGAGGTTCCTGTCGAGGATATCCTGTCGTTTGTTATCAGGACCTTTGAAGAATCGGCGCGGTATATTTTTACGCCGTAAGCATACAACAACAAATTGTTTTAACAAATTGTTATTAAATTTTAATGGAAACATTCCAAATGTAATTCTAAACAGAAATTAATTAAGCGGATAACTCATCCATCCCAAACGCTTGCTCTGTTAATTGACTTGAAGATTTATTACATTTCACAGAAATTTGTATAAGATCTATTTACTGTAGAAATATTGCTTATTAAAGTACCAATTGTAAACGGATTATTGTTTAAATTCATAAAATATGTTTAATTTTGATTACTGTAACCTTCCAGTCCTGTTTAAATGTCACGTTACGCAATTGACTCGTGTTTAGTCATAGACGTGGGCACTATATTACGTTATTTGTATGTACAAATATACAATAATATAATAAGTATATAGTCATTTTTACAAACTAAAAACTAATCGTAGATAACAAAGTAATCGTAGATCTCTACTCCTTGTGGTATTGTACTAAAAACGCTGGCTGTGTTTCCACATTGACTGGCTAGACTTAACCGTTGAGCGCGAAAAGAATAACCCCCTTGTCATCAGAAATAATATAAAAATTCATAGGTTTCCTTTTTCTTGGTTATCTCTTTTTATTATATTTTAAAGATACTTTTAAGAATGTTACAAAGAATAGTACCGCAGAAGACTCTGAGCATATTCTTAAATAAAATGATCAAAGGAAAAAATATCAAAAGTTCCAGTACCCACAAGCAGCGTCTGTTAACAAGTCATAAACATAAAAATCTATCGTCACATGTATGACGGATCCTCACTTGAGAACCGAGATTACACTTGACTGGATAAACTTCAAACCTAAAAGACTTTCAATATACGAAACTCCAACTAACATAAAATTTTATATCTATACAAGATAAGCTTAAGTCACGATAGCCGAGTTGTTGGGTGGTCAGAATTTCGAGTCGAGAGACCCGAGTTCGATCCCCAGGTGGCAGTACCAATGAGTTTTTCAAAAAACTTATGTACGAATTTCATCGTTGGCTTGAACATAAAGAGTTCACCACCTGTCATGTTGTCCCGAAAATATCTTCGGTGGAAGGTGGGTCAAAGGGACTTAATTGTCTAGACTTGACCTCTGTCTACCCCTGTATTGGGAATTGCGTGAAGATATTTTTTTAAGATAAGCTTATCTATACAAGATAAGATAAGTAAAAGAAGTCACGATAGCCGAGTTGTTGGGTAGTCGGAATTTCGAGTCGAGAGACCCGAGTTAGATCCCCAGGTGGCAGTACCAATGAGTTTTTCAAAAACTTATGTACGAATTTCATCGTTGGCTTGGACATAAAGGCGGCGACGGGCTCACCACCTGTCATGTTGTCCCGAAAATATCTTCGGTGGAAGGTGGGTCAAAGGGACTTAATTGTCTAGTCTTGACCTCTGTCTACCCCTGTATTGGGAATTACGTGAAGATATTTTTTTAAGATAAGCTTATTTAAAGTAATAAATTATTAAAGCATACCGTATATTTACGATACAGAAATGTAATATTACATTTAGTATGCCGTGATTATTAAGAACGGTATCCCCTCCCTTCCCGCAGGCTTTGTAAGTGGTGGCTTAAAAAAACACTGAAATTGTCTAATGTTTACAGATAGATTACAAGAAAACTATCTCACGAAAATACGGGGAAAAATACGGGAACAGAGGTGTTAGTATTATCCTGATACCACACGGCATGATACATAGATAAGTATAACACATGCATTGCTCTGATCCCAATGTAAGTAGCCAAATCACGTGTGTTTTGGAACCGGAAACTACGTTGGTACCACAAACATCCAGACCCGAGACAAGGTAGAAAAGTAATTTTCACATTCATCCGTCCGAGAATTGATCCCAGAGCTAGTGGCACTAAAGTCGGCATGTAAACCACTCGATCAAATAATAAAACATGCATTTTTTCGTATAATGCGGTGAAGCAATATTGATGTCTTGCTCTGGAAGTAAATATGAATACCTATATTGGAAATCATGCCGCGTTACAGCTCACTGAATACTGATATTATCAGATAAATCACAGTTTTATTGTATGCTGTTGGTACCTGCGACTTTATTTACGTAATGTGTAAGTGTTTCTTAAATATTTATTTAATCAAACGCTCTTCTTTGATTCTTTATTATTTTCTTAAATTTTCATTGTATAAACTACTGATAACACATACATTGCTCTGATCCCAAAGTAAGTAGTTAAAGCACTTTTGTTGGAATTTTGGTGGAATCTGGAACAAGATTCCTCAAATATCCAATTTATTAATTATTATTTACCTTTACACATTTCCTCCATACTGGGGTAGACAAAGAGGACCAAAAGATCTTACAACCTACATCTGAAGCCTATAGCAACTTGTCGATAGGGTCGGAATAGGCACGCAGATTGGCGATCGTAATATCTGGTTTTATTTGCTTTGCATATTAGACGGTGCTGCCCGCCATCAGTCTTCTGTATTTTAGTCTGGTATCTTTAAGATAGCTACATAGTTACATACATAAAAAGTCACGATAGCCGAGTTGTTGGGTGGTAGGCATTTCGAGTCGAGAGACCCGAGTTCGATCCCCAGGTGGCAGTATCAATGAGTTTTTCAAAACTTATGTACTAATATCATCGTTGGCTTGGACATAAAGGCGGCGACGGGCTCACCACCTGTCATGTTGTCCCGAAAATATCTTCGGTGGAAGGTGGGTCAAAGGACTTAATTGTCTAGACTTGATCTCTGTCTACCCCTGTATTGGGAATTACGTGAAGATATTTTTTTAAGATAAGCTTATTTAAAGTAATAAATTATTAAAGCATACCGTATATTTACGATACAGAAATGTAATATTACATTTAGTATGCCGTGATTATTAAGAACGGTATCCCCTCCCTTCCCGCAGGCTTTGTAAGTGGTGGCTTAAAAAAACACTGAAATTGTCTAATGTTTACAGATAGATTACAAGAAAACTATCTCACGAAAATACGGGGAAAAATACGGGAACAGAGGTGTTAGTATTATCCTGATACCACACGGCATGATACATAGATAAGTATAACACATGCATTGCTCTGATCCCAATGTAAGTAGCCAAATCACGTGTGTTTTGGAACCGGAAACTACGTTGGTACCACAAACATCCAGACCCGAGACAAGGTAGAAAAAGTAATTTTCTACATTCATCCGTCCGAGAATTGATCCCAGAGCTAGTGGCACTAAAGTCGGCATGTAAACCACTCGATCAAATAATAAAACATGCATTTTTTCGTATAATGCGGTGAAGCAATATTGATGTCTTGCTCTGGAAGTAAATATGAATACCTATATTGGAAATCATGCCGCGTTACAGCTCACTGAATACTGATATTATCAGATAAATCACAGTTTTATTGTATGCTGTTGGTACCTGCGACTTTATTTACGTAATGTGTAAGTGTTTCTTAAATATTTATTTAATCAAACGCTCTTCTTTGATTCTTTATTATTTTCTTAAATTTTCATTGTATAAACTACTGATAACACATACATTGCTCTGATCCCAAAGTAAGTAGTTAAAGCACTTTTGTTGGAATTTTGGTGGAATCTGGAACAAGATTCCTCAAATATCCAATTTATTAATTATTATTTACCTTTACACATTTCCTCCATACTGGGGTAGACAAAGAGGACCAAAAGATCTTACAACCTACATCTGAAGCCTATAGCAACTTGTCGATAGGGTCGGAATAGGCACGCAGATTGGCGATCGTAATATCTGGTTTTTATTTGCTTTGCATATTAGACGGTGCTGCCCGCCATCAGTCTTCTGTATTTTAGTCTGGTATCTTTTAAGATAGCTACATAGTTACATACATAAAAAGTCACGATAGCCGAGTTGTTGGGTGGTAGGCATTTCGAGTCGAGAGACCCGAGTTCGATCCCCAGGTGGCAGTATCAATGAGTTTTCAAAAACTTATGTACTAATATCATCGTTGGCTTGGACATAAAGACGGCGACGGGCTCACCACCTGTCACGTTGTCCCGAAAGTATCTTCGGTGGAAGGTGGGTCAAAGGGACTTAATTGTCTAGACTTGATCTCTGTCTACCCCTGTATTGGGAATTGCGTAAAGATATTTTTTTATTATTTTTTTTTATAGCTACATATTATCCTGGCATTTGTCGCTAGAATTTAATGGTTTTACTCTAATCCACCACTTACGATGTACATAGAAAGAGAAGCGTGATAAACCCTTACGCAATAACTAGACGACAATCATTATGCCCTCGAAAATTAATTAAACAAGTTCTATACTAACTTAACCACAATCTAACAATAGTTTACAAATTTCGTTACCAAATTATACTAAATGGTATAAGCAGGTGGTTACTGAATGAAAATAATACACTACTTCAATTCAATTCGATTCAAGGTATTCCAATAGCGCGCGTAATTTACCGAGTCTCTTTGATGCGACGAAATTCTTCCTAAATAACTCTTAACAACGAAACGGTAATTTAGAAATTCTAGTTATAGTATTATGTAACAAAACTTTACTGACTATTAAACATTCCTCCATTGCTGTGTAGTGTAGTGTCAGCGCAAGAGAGAATATATCTATTTATTTTATTTATTTACATTTTATTGACACCTAATAAAAGGTAACAATGGCGGACTTAATGCCTTATAGAATTCTCTACCAGTATTCTCATAAGGCTCAAGGTCGCTCAAAGAGCTATGAAGAGGGCTATGCTCGGAGTTTCTCTATGAGATCACATTAGGAATGATGAGATCCGTAGAAGAACTAAAGTCACCGACGTAGCCCAGCGGATTAGCTCCTTGAAGTGGCAGTGGGCGGAGCACATAGCGCGTAGAACCGATGGCCGATGGGGCAGAAAGGTTCTGGAATGGCGGCCACGTACCGGCAAGCGCAGCGTCGGACATCCACCGACTAGATGGTCGGACGACTTGACCAAGGTCGCGGGAAGACGCTGGATGCAGGCCGCAAACAACCGGTCATATTGGAAATCTTTAGGGGAGGCCTACATCCAGCAGTGGACTTCTTGCGGCTGATATGATGATGATGATGATTCTCTACCAGTCAACCCTAGGCGAAACAGAGAATAATTGGCAGGTGTATTAAATGGGTGTAATAATCTCATTATATAATATAATATGTATATATACCCAAATATTTATTTATTACATAAATATGCATATAGAAATATACTTATATATACATATACACACACTAATACATACGTACACAAATAACTACTATACAAAAAATAAAAACCGTTGAGGAGATATTAAAAAAATATTAATTTGTCAGTGTGAATCATTTTTCCGAAGATACTCTTGAACCATTTTTTAAAAGAATGTTTATTAGGAGCTTTCTTGACATCAGGAGGAAGGGCGTTCCAGAGGAGCTTGGACTGAACAGTAAAAGACGTCCTAAAGAATCTAAAGTAAGATATGGTCTTTCAGTCCGTTGGTGTCGTAAGAGACAACTTATGGAAATGTCTTAAAATAGCCAGAATATACCAAAATAAAATACAGCATGATAGGCGAGCAGCAGCGTGTAAGGAGCAAGGTGTCTAGTATTGCTATCGCTATTCTGCTTGCCAAAAGTAGCGATTAACGCAACTTCTCCTTACGTTTGAGGCCTGTGTCTGCTGTGGAATTCTACAGGACGTAATGTGTATATAAATACACCAGATTACTAAATAATTGTTTTACCCGACCATGCCCGGGTTACTTTTATTAGATATTAAAATTAGTTTTTAATTCATCAATTGAAACTGTTTCTGAAGCTTTTATTTATTTTATTATGATACTGAAAACAGGCTAAGATAAGATGTCATAGATTTTAAATTTATAGATATCTTAGGGCCATAAAGCAAACTATGCCTGTATGGATTTGTGGCTACAAATATACGCATAGTTCCTTATTCTGGGGTTGATAGAGGTCCAGACAATTAAATCCTTTTGATCCACCTTACACAGAAGACATTTTTGAGACTACTTGACAGGAGGTGAGCCTCTCACCATCTAAATGTCTAATTCAACGATGTAATCGTCCATATGCAACATGTAAAAAAATTCATTGGTATAAGCCTACCATCTTAAGAATGAACTCGGGTCTCTTGACTCGAATTAAACTCATACACGTGGATTTGTAGTATTCTAGCTAGCCCGGCAGATGCAGTTCTGCCTTGGAGTAAGTAAAATATACGCGATTAAAACTATCCTGCCCAGAAAACGTAAAATCGGTTAGATAGTTACGGAGTTCAAAGTAATACGAGAATTTTGTATAATTAATATTAATAGAAGTTATAAAAATACAATTTTATACTTTCGACATGCTGTACTATAAATTGCACATAATTATCTTGCATGCTGTCCAAAATGTAACGGCCGGAAGTCGTATTTCATTTTATCATGCTACGAAAAGACATGGGGTCCATATAACACCGGAAACCATAGCCGAGTGTTGAGGGTTAAGGATCTGTCTCTGAATCAGGCGACTCGGCGCATCACTTAAATAAAAGGAAGAGACGTTTATCGTTGATCTGAACATTAAACCCGCAAGCACAGTGATGGCGGGAGCGAACAGCGTGGAAAGGAAGAGTAAAAATATCTTCACGTCATTCCCAATAGAGAGATAGACAGTGGTCAAGACAATTAAGTCCCTTCGACCCATCTTCCACCGAATACACTTTTTAAGACAACGTGGCAGGTGGTGAGCCTTTCACTTTTGGCATGTTCATGCCAAAAGTCTAAACCGTAACTCAGTTTTTTAAATAGAACCATTACGAGTACCGCTTGGGGGTCGAACTCGAGACTCATGACTGGAATTCAATATTCGGTCACCCAACCGTTAGGCTATCCTGATTTTTAATATACTTATGGTGTTTATTTTTATACATATACTTAAAGTTTAGAGTCAAATACGTGTATATGCTTGTAATGTGTACATCGGAGTAAGAACAATACCAACCTTGGTTATTCCAAGGGTGTCGTAAGGCTCGCTGGTCAGTTAAGCCAGTCGTTAAGCTTAGGATAAACTTAACTAATGCGTATGACAATGATCAACTATAAAGATTTGAAAATTATATGATAATGAATATATGGCAATTATCAGTTAAAACAAATAAAAAACAGATAAATTGTAACTTTTTTAAATATTTTTAAATAAATCAATATCGTCACGCAATTCCCAATATAGGGGTCTAGTCTGGACAGTTAAGTCTCTTTGACCCACTATCCACCGAAGATATTCGGGACAAAGTGACAGGTGGTGGTATAATTGGTACATAAGTTTTTAAAAAACCCATTGGTACGAGCCTGCCACCTAGGAATCGGACTCGGGTCTCTTGACTCGAAATTGCGGCCACCCAACCACTCGGCTGTCGTGAATTTAAATATTTTTATAGGATATAAATTACTGACAGATAATAATTTTGCAGAGATCGAGAATTACAATTTTTCTTTTATTTCTGATGTCTCTCATGTTTCTATAATTCGATTCCCTAACTGTGATTTCTACTGTATTAATTTTTTTTACTGGATTATTGAAATAATTTGCCAGTGTCCCTTAAGAAATAAAATATGATCAAGGAGATGTCACGATAGCCGAGTTGTTGGGTGGTCGGAATTTCGAGTCGAGAGACCCGAGTTCGATCCCCAGGTGGCAGTACCAATGAGTTTTTCAAAAACTTATGTACGAATTTCATCGTTGGCTTGGACATAAGGGCGGCGACAGGCTCACCACCTGTCACGTTGTCCCGAAAATATCTTCGGTGGAAGGTGGGTCAAAGGGACTTAATTATCTAGACTTGACCTCTGTATTGGGAATTGCGTGAAGATAAATTTTAATTAAAGGAGATGTATCAGGCATAGCACAACAATCAACTTATGTCAATTATCAGTGAAATCAAATAAAAAATAGGTTAATTTTCACTTCTTTAAATATTATTATAGGACATATACTTGAGACAGATAATAATTTTGCAGAGTTACAATTTTGCTTTTCTTTCTATTGTCTCTTATGTTTCTGTAATTCGATCTCCTAACTGTGATATCTAGTGGCGTAATTTTTGTTACCGGATTACTGAAATAATTTGCCAGTATCCCGTAAAATATAAAATACGATCATGGAGATGTATATGCACCTCAGGCATGAAATTTCCTTAATATTTCACTCATGGCAAAGTTATCTTTGTGCAATTAATTTAAAAGCCTATTACAACATTATTTTCGCTTGTAGAGAATGTTATGTAATAAATGCAGTAGAACTTTAAATATTAAATTTATTGACGAAATGTTTTTATTAAATTAAACTAACTCTTTTGATGAATCTTTTATATGAAAATACACATGATAATATTTGATGATTGACAAGACAGACTAGTTAGTAGAGATCTAGTAGTGTTGTAGTTTTCTGTCTTTTCCATATTAATGTATATATAATCTTTAACGATGTGAAAATAGAAATTTCAAACATTAAATTTGTATAATGTACAACCCGATGGCCCAGTTGTTAAAAACCCTACCTTCGAAGCTCAGGGTAGCCAGTGTGAGTCTTGCTAGGCGCGAATATTTGTACGAGTCATGGGTGTTCATGTATGTGAATATGTATTTATGTAATTATATTGCTCCGTTGCCTTGGACTCTGTGACCAAATTGACCTCCATAAAAGGTGTGTCAAAATTACTTAATTGTCTAGACTTTAAAATGCGAGATTTCGAAAAATATTAATGTAAACAACTGTCACTTCTTATTTTTATTCTTGGCATTAAGTATCTCTATAAAACATATGCGAAAACAGTAAAGTTTTATGTCTATTTCATAGCTATTATATTTTGTAGACAAACGTTTA
Organism: Sericinus montela; assembly: GCA_029286605.1. Classification (NCBI taxonomy): domain Eukaryota; kingdom Metazoa; phylum Arthropoda; class Insecta; order Lepidoptera; family Papilionidae; genus Sericinus; species Sericinus montela. The sequence goes on along the minus strand of JAGSMR010000075.1, from coordinate 2,226,495 downwards.
AAGTTTATGAGCTTATGTCAAAAAAAGTCGAGTTCGATTCCCGGGTGGTAGGCTCGTACCAATGAGTTTCTTCAAAACATATACGATATAGGCTTGGACATAAAGATGGTGACAAGATCACCACCTGAATGTTGTCTCGAAATATACGTTCGATGAATCGCGGGTGGTAGAGAATTCAATGAAAAAAGGAAACACTGTATTTTCTGGATCTCTGTCTGCTCCAGTATTGGAAATGGCGTGAAGATTTTTTTTATCAAGAGTCCGCAATGAATCATTAATCATCATAGAAATAGATATAATAATAATAAAGGATATATATTGTTGGTCATCGAAATCGGAACAATTGATTCTTTCTGCGATCAGCCATCTTCTCGGTAACCGTGACTGTAAAAGTGTATTATAAAAATTACGTAGTAAATCTCTGCGTTTGACAATCAGTTGAAGGGTCATTCAACCTTTGATTGTATTCGTATTAAACGATTATTGTCATTTCCAAGCTGCCAGAAATACTAGTAATTATCAATCAAGTTCCATCGCTAGTCTGGGATTCATTTACAAAACGGATGTTTCCGTCACATACACAAGCCTCTGAGCAAAAGGCCTGCTGTCACTTCTGGGATCTTCAACGTCGTCTCCCATAATTAAATACGTAATATCACGATGAAAAGTCACGATAGCCGAGTGGTTGGGTTTTTTCGGAATTTGGAGTCAAGAGACCCGAGTTCAATCCCCAGGTGGCAGGCTCATACCAAAAGGTTTTTCTAAAACTTATGTACGAATTATATCGTTGGGTTGGACGTAAAGACGGCGACGGGCTTACCACATGTCACGTTATTCCAAAAATATCTTCGGTGGAAGGTGGATCGAAGGGATTTAATTGTCTAGACTAGACCTCTATCTACCCCTGTATTGGTAATTGCGTGAATATATTTATATTTATTTATATTTTAAATAATATCACCGAAAGAATAACTAACCAAAAAAACCAAAGAACCAATATCGAAAATCACGATAGCCGAGTGGTTGGGTAGTCTGAATTTCGAATCAAGAGACTCGAGTTCGATCCCTAGGTAGCAGGCTCGTACCAATGGGTTTTTAAAAACTTATGTACAAATTATATCGACGGCTTGGACGAAAGACGGCAACGAGCTCACCGTTTGTCACGTTGTCCCGGAAACATCTTCTAGATTTCATCAAAGATTGTCTAGTCTAGACCTTTGGACGAGTGGCATAAACTCCGATTTCCACAATGTCGCAAGCTCTAAGGAACCCCGTAGGTTTCCCGGTCGGATATATATATATATATATATATATGTGTATATATGCATATATATATATATATATATATATATATATATATATATATATATATATATATATATATATATATATATATATATATATATATATATATATGTATATATATATATATATATATATATATATATATATATATATATATATATATATATATATATATATATATATATATATATATATATATATATATATATATATATATATATATATATATATATATATATATATACATATATATATATATATATATATGTATATATATATATATATATATATATATATATATATATATATATATATATATATATATATATATATATATATATATATATATATATATACATATATATATATATATATATATATATATATATGTATATATATATATATATATATACATATATATATATATATATATATATATATATATATATATATATATATATATATACATATATATATATATATATATATATATATATATATATACATATATATATATATATATATATATATATATATATATATATATATGTGTATATATGCATATATATATGTGTATATATGCATATATATATGTGTATATGTGTATGTATATGTATGAATGTGTATATTTAAATATGTTTATTTAGCAGGGTAACTGGTGATTTAATGGGTGATGAATACTTCTATATTAAATAATAATACATTGAGTTTTTTTTTGTCATTTTGTTTTCATTTATACATTTTTGTGTATATTTATGCGTATATGGTAATAAATATATAATGTATTGTTGGTATTGAGAATGGAAAAGGGCAGTAAATAATATATGGTCGCTCTCTGACTCGTTTGTGAAGTTACCCCAAGGTTCCAACTGAAAACCAGCGCTGCAGTCTCTGCAGCATTACGCTGAGTTGGAGTCCTATTTGGTATACCACATGTTAAAATAATCATGTAATTATCTTATAAGTTTCTTTTGTAAATGTGTATATCAAATAAATAGTTCTTTCTTTCTTTTCTTTTTAAGCTGATTACTTTGAAATCAGAGCAACGTAAGTGACGTTGTCCCTATCTACGTGTTTGTTTAAAAAATGTATTTTGCCTATATCCTAACGTAATTAAGCTCTATTCTGTATCCACTGTTGTTGACCTTTGCACCCCTGACTAAATTTACATATGACCACATTACCGCCTTAACGAACACAATGAAACCTTCCGCGCCGACGAGGCACGCAATTAATCAGATAACGTAAGTCTGAAAATGAAACATTTTTTTCTTTTTTTTACCCGCTAGCTAGATTATTATGAAGGTCATTGTAATTGTTAAATGTGCTTTATGAATATGAATATTCGTGATATTTCCTTCTTGGTAATCTGTACAAAATCAATCGCAGTGTTGAGATAATTTGTAGAATCATCACCTCTCGCTCTGCTTTAGAATTAACATCTCGCTCCGGTAGCGCAATAGTGTGTCGCCCGTTCTAGTAATCGAATCTGGAACCTGTTGGGAAAACGGGTGTGGATGTCACTCAGCCTTCATATATCAATATAATATCTGAATGTTCGTTCAACCCATCTGAATTAAAAAGGACATTATACGTTGCTTATGTAACGTATAATGTCCTTTTTAATTCATATGGGTCACGGGAGGACCCCGTACGGATGCTGTAAAGCATCCGAAACGTCGGGAAATAAAAATAGTTTGCAAAAACTAATTAAAAAACGCGATAAAATTCGAAAATCGTTTTATTTTAAATGTATTCGCGAAAATACAAAAAATCATTATATAAATACTATTCCTGTTAATTGCATTGCTAATATTTAATTTTGCAAAAAACATCTTTTTACCTTGAAATTAATAATAAATGTCGTCACCGTCATCATTATCATAACATGTTAATGTTATAATAAAATAAATAATTATCTTTACTCAATTCCCAATACAGGGGTAGACGGAGGTCAAGTCTAGACAATTAAGTTCCTTTGACCCACCTTCCACGGAAGATATTTTAGGGATAACATGACAGGTGGTGAGCCCGATATGTCCAAGCCAACGATGAAATTCGTACATAAGTTTTTGAAAAACTCATTGGTACTGCCATCTGAGGATCGAACTCGGGTCTCTCGACTCGAAATTCCGACCACCCAACAACACGGCTATCGTGACGGCATGTTAATGTTCACTAAAGAAAATAAGCAGGGGCCTAAAGGAGAGCCTGTAAAAGAGGGCCATGACCGATTAGCTTGACAATCGGTTTGGCGATCTCAGTACCAGACACCTCGCATTAGACGCTGCTGCCTATCGCCGGCCTGCAAAATTTTAGTTTTAGTTTAGTTTATCCCGCCTTTTCTCTATCTCTTTGTGGCTTCTAACACCAACTAAAAGAAAAAGGGGTGGTATATTCATACACTGGAACGACACAGTACAACAATATTAGTAGGCAAATAAACGAGGCCACAATTACACAAAGCCGAGTAGTTGAGTGTTTGAGATTTGAATCATAAAACTCGAGTTTGAACCACAAGAGGATGGCTCGCACCTTTGTTTCCGTACCTTATGTATGATTGGGATGATTGGCTTAGACCTTAAGTTGACAACAGGCTCCACATGTCTCACTTTGCCCCAAAATATACGCCAGTAGAATGTGGGTTGGAAGGAGTATATTGTCGAGACTTCTGGCTACCCCAGAACTGACAAAAGATATTAAAAAGTCATGGTTTTATTCACATATATTTAACACAATTCACGTCGCGTGTGCAGTTACTATCATTTACGTATCCGTGACTGCAGGAGTTAAACTTGTTTCGTAACTTACGTGACGTCAACTCCCGGACGGACATGCACCTCTCCATAGGGGATAATTATTTAAAATTTTTTTCAAGCCTTCATCTTTTTAGCGTGAAGATATTTATTTATTTATTATTTTTTTTTTTATTAATTGCTACCAGCCAACTGTAAGGAAATTCGTAACGGTTCTACTTTCAAGGAATCTTAAATTAGCTTAGGCGAGTAACTCGAATAGATTCGCACTAATATAGACAACTTCTCGGGAAAGTTATAGAAAGTTCGGAAACAAGTAGTCTAGTGGATTTCACAGATGTTTAGAGTTCAAGATGAACCTTCTTATTTCATTCTATTTTTTTTAAACCAGATTTTCATAATGTTCTAAAGTTAAAAGAAATATTAGCAAATTTATAAGTAAATACTTACATACATAGACACATTCATAGATAGGGAGAAAATTACATACTTTGCCCTGATCCCGAAGTAAGAACCTGGAGCACTAGTTTATTCTTAGTTGTTTTTTTTTTTATGGAAAAGGGAGGCAAACGAGCAGGTGGCTCACGTGATGGTAAGTGATTACTGCCGCCCATGAGCACCCGCAATACCAGAGACATAGCAGATGCGTTGCCTCCCTTAGAATGACCCCCCCCCCCGCCCCAGAAATAGGGGAGGGGGGTGTGTGGGCCTCCGGTTACCTGCACTCACCAGACGAAACGCAGAAGTTTGTTAGACTTCTACTTCTCGCCGGTATTCTGTAAGGTCGTGGTACTTCCCCGGTTGAGCCGGCGCGTTCATGCAACAACAAAAGCTGATGCGTGGCTCTACCACTGTCCGTCACTGTTTCCAAGACAATTTAAAAAAGTGGTTTTCTACATTGGCCCGTCCGGAAATCGAACCCGGGATCTCAGAGCTGGCGACACGCTTTATCTTTATTTTTGTCTCCAGCTCTGAGAGGCCGTCGAATAATATTTATATAACCCATATATATAAGCGAACCACCATGACTCATCACAATATCTGTGGAACCATAAGGCATTGTTAGGAATATCACGAATGGTTAGGAATGTCAAGATAGCCAAGAGGTTGGTTGTTAAAGTTTAAATTGAAATAGTTACAAAGATATCATGAACATACAATAACTAATATATTGTGCACTGGCGGACTGTGTCGTGCACATGTGCAGGAGAACTGCGACAAATTACAACTGCATTGTGTCTGAAACACTGTTTATTTTCTACTATAAAGACGTGCAATAAAATATAATGAAATAATTTCAGTGAAAAAAGTTTTTTTAATATATTCAAGCAATTCCCAATACTGGGGCAGACAGAGGCCTAGTCCAGAGAAAGTCCCTTTAAGTCCCTTTGACCCACCTTCCACCGAAGATTTCGTGACATCGTGACCGGTGAAGAGCCCATCGCCGTCTTAATGACAAAGCCAACGATAAAAATCGTACATAAGTTTTTTGAAAAACCCATCGGTACGAACCTGCCACCTGAGGATCGATCTCGGGTCTCTCGACTCGAAATTCCGACCACTCGGCTATCGTGAAAAAAGTTTAATTTTGTTTTTATATGAGTACTACGTCTACATATTTTCGGTCTGGGTGTTTGTGTTACCTTGGTTATTTCTGGTTCCTTGTAAGTGCTTAAGCTTACTTTGCGATCAGAACAATGTATGCGATGTTGTCCATATCTGTGTGTGTGTATAACTAAGTTAACTAAAAGTTCTTTTCAATATCTCTTTGATATATTAATCGCTTTGTGAATGAACGTGCAATCATGCGAGACATTTTCTTTCTACGTATAAGGGGAATGAAATTCATATAAGTTTATATTCACATTGTAAAAGTTAATTGTTCTTTTGCATTTTTACATATCGTAAAAGAATAACGTCTTGCTCAAGCTTCGTTTCTTTACGATCAGTACTTCTTCAAAAGAACTGCAAAGTCACCTCGCGCATTTTTTATGAATTATTCAAAACTGTTTCGTTTTCTTATATCTAACATTTTAAATCATACTGATACAAATAGCTCACAAAACTCAGTTGCAAAAATCAACTGAATAAAAATATCTTTATACCATTCCCAGTATAGGAGTAGACAGAGGTCTATACAATTAAGATCTTTCGACCCACCTTCCACTGACGACATTTTTTTTGAGGCAACGTTACCGGTGGTGATCCTTTCGCTATCTTCATATTGATGCCAAAGATATAAATCGTGCGTATAAGTTTTGAAATACCATGACTTTGACAGTCACGGTTTTTTGGGAATTTCGATCACCAAACCACGTGGCTATCCTGATAAAAGGTTAAATAAACTAATTTTAGATAAATGTAATTCCGAGAAAAAATTATCTACATATATGTTAGTAGTTTCACTAATAACTACTATAAACGATTCAGACATGTTATGTGTTTATGTACTATTTTACTTCCCAAGTTTTTTGGATGGCCACCACCTTTGCGAAAGTATGTTTACCTACAAAAACTATCATCATTTGTAGAGTTGATCGTTTTCTTTGCTCTGTTTCAATGGTTATTGTGAGGGGAGATTGATGGTAAACCTTCAATCTCCCTCACAATAACCATTGAATCAGAGGGGATGGTATCATTCTTACGCCAACGTACACATATAAATGCCTGTAAAATTCCACTGATGCTATGTTGGCATCATAGTCAATCAGGTATTCTTTATAATATGTATAAGGTTTTGATTAGATATTCTGTTTTGTAAACGAAGTGGCATAGTTCATTCATTAATTTTGACTTCCCATTATTCCGAAAATTTCCAACCCATGTATAATTTCGATATTATAATATTAAACATTGTATTTTTTTATAGAAAAGGCCGGCAAACGAGCTGGCGGCTCACGTGATGGTAAGTGATTACCGCCGCCCAAGAACACCTGCAATACCAGAGGCTGAGCAGATGCGTTGCCGGCCTTAGAGTCCCCCAATTGGAGGAGGGGGGTGTGTGAGCCTCCAGTTACCTGAACTCACCAGACGAAACGCAGAAGTTTGTTAGACTTCTACTTTACGCCGGCATTCTGTGAGGTCGTGGTACTACCCTGGTCGAGCTGGCTCATTCATGCAACAACAAAAGCTGATGCGTGGCTCTACCACTGTCAATATGGAATATTCTACAACTTCCATTCTAATATTACATCGTAATAAAATCGTATTAAATACTTCCTGGTCTTAGTTCAGCAATTAATTTTAAGTGCTAATGTAATCTAACTTACGTTTTATGCGCACCTTGTTCTAATTACTGAAGAATGTAGGCCATACTAGAGCTTTCTTGATGTATCATTCAATTTCTTTTTAAATAACCAAAGCCACGATTGTCGTGTGCGTACTACAGCCTTGTTGCGTAATCATAAATAACATTGAAAAATAAACAAATATCGTGACCCATAGCAGGGACTATGCATACGGGGTAGCCAGAGTGGACAAACCGCAAGTCCGAGAAATTTTTCGGATTAATTCCAGCCGCTGAATTTCATTGTCGAACCTTATGGCATAATCTAAAATTCCATCGACACCACCTTGATGCTTGGCATTCCACTACAGTGCGTTTTTGTGAATTAGCTTGGAATTTTCTGTCACGCACTTTAGGGAATGTGCAGCCGTCAGCAGTTGTTCCGGACCGATACGACTTCGGGAAAAACGACTCGAAGAAATAAATATATAATAAATAAATATCTTCACGCAATTCCCAATACAGGGGTAGACAGAGGTCTATTCTAGACAATCAAGTCCCTTTGACCCACCTTCCACCGAAGATATTTTCGGGACATCGTGACAGGTGGTGAGCCTGTCGCCGCCTTTATGCCCAAGCCAACGATATAATTCGTACATAAGTTTTTGAAAAACTCATTGGTACGAGCCTGCCACTTGAGGATCGAACTCGGGTCTCTCGACTCGAATTTCCGACCACCGAACCACTCGGCTATCGTGACTTATTTGTGAAGACTCGAAGAAAAGAGCCTATATCTTTCTGAAAGCCCGGCAACGCATCTGATATTCCTCTAGTATTGAAGGTGTTCATGGGCGGCGGTGATCACTTACCATCATGTGAGCCAACTGCTCGTTTGTACCTCATTCTATAAAGTGCCACGATCCTCACACCTCTTTAGTTTTTTTTTAATTTATCATTTTCTTCATACACCCACGTCTTGGTAACCGAGTACTCTTGACTTCGTTGAATTTGCTCATATGGTCTTTGGAAATTAACCGTGCTCTAACACGATCCCTTTTAACTTTCTTGCTTCATTTTTTCTTCAACATTCAGTCTCTCATCTTCATCATTACTTATTCATGCGGTAGTATTCCAATTAACCTTATAGCTTATATTAAATTAAATTGCAATTTGCACCAAATAATGCCATCAAAGGATGCTCTTTGACACCACTCAAATACCATTAAGTTTGTATTGTACCGTACTGAGTATTGACTAGTGATGTAGTTATGTATATATCGTTCAGTCAAACCAGCCAAACGGAATTTTAAAATTAAGTTTAATTAAACCTTATTGTTTTTTTACGAATTTGTTGATTAAGTTGTAAAAAAACTTATTTTTTAGAATTGAACTTCATTCAAAAAGGTAACAGAATAAATTTCTTTGCAAAACTGATTACTTACTTTTTTTGTTTTCACACAATTTCCCATTCCCATTAGGCAGAGGTATACTATGTCACTTTTTAAAGCCGACAATGTACTTTCGTCCTACTTTTCATCGAAGCTTATTTGGAACAGTGGCCTAAATGATCTTTAAAAAATATTTTAATCAGTTGCTCAAAACTATTGGATACCCAATTCATCATTTTTCATCCAACATCTATGTTACCGTTGAGGAGTGCTGAGCTGATGATAGAAGCCACATCCACATCAGCTCAGCATCCTTATATGATGACTCAAGCAAGAAGAAGTCAAGCGAGAAATGCTAATAAATTTTATATATCACATGTTGTTAACTTTGTCGGTTACACAAATAAAAAATCGTATCGAAGTATCGACTTATGGCAGAAAAACGTGTGGCTCACTGTACTGACTCGGATATTGCTCGTAAAATAAAAATTATTTTCCTCTTTTATTTCCAACACATTGTCGAAATCAGGTCGTTAAAAATAAGGACACATAAAATGGAACAATGTGGAGATTTAATGACATATTATAAACGGTGTAATTGGAAATGTCTAAATATTCCTTTTATTATTGAAAATAATAGAAGTGTCATTAACACTTATCTGGCGCCTCCTTTATTATAAAAAATAGAAGTATCATTGAGAAATGTTTCTAATTGCGGTGGTGGAGTGGATATTTCAATAAAAAACTAAAGTTTTTGCAAAAGATTTTCTTCCGAAGGAGGTCCGAATAATTGCAGTAATTAGTTTTGTGGTAACGAAACTTTAGTAAATCTAGATCTTCTTAATTAACGATGTAATAATTTAGCTCGAAGTGAGTTTTAATACTACTTGAGTGTAAATTTAGAATTTCCCAGTGTTTTGGTGACTAAATGGTGAGTCTCCTTTTAAGCTTGAAGCCTGTACCGGGAAACTCCGCCCTTCTATAACTACATAATATGACAAAACCCTTTTAGAAAATAGTACTCGTAGTTACAATTTTATTAGAAATATATATTAACAAAAGCATGCATCTGTGTGGTATGTGTGTGTGTGTGTGTGGGTGTGTGTGTGTGTGTGTGTGTGTGTGTGTGTGTGTGTGTGTGTGTGTGTGTGTGTGTGTGTGTGTGTGTGTGTGTGTGTGTGTGTTTGTGTGCGCGCCTGTGTTACATATGGATGCTATTTATTTAATAATCTCTCAGTTTCTTCATAATTTATCTTCTTTAGCCATTCACTTACCGAAATTTTACAATTATGATACGTCATTGAGAATATATTTATTTTTCTATTTATAACATTATATAAATAGGCTGTTATAATTAAAAATTATATAAATATTGAATACTTGCAAAAACAGTTTTTGATTTGGGTACTAACGCAACGACATATCGTCTTCTACTTCTTTTGCAATAATAGTCCGGTTTTACTAGAATGATCTTATGTTTTCTTAACATTTTATGAAGAATATATAATTTTCTGATTGATAATAATTGACATGTTTTATAGAGACTATCAGTACAGCACCTTTGTGTCTTGAAATACATAACTTTTAGTAATGCCCTTTGAGCCCTTTCTACTACATGGAATCGTGTTTTGAAGGCTCCACCCCAAATAGGAATGCAGTATGTAATTACCGATTGTACAAGGGCGACATATATTTTATTTAAAAGATTTGTTTTACAATTTGTAACTGACATATTATTTGAATATATATATATATATATATATATATATATATATATATATATATATATATATATATATATATATATATATATATATATATATATATATATATGGTGGGTGGTGATCGAAATGCGAGTCTAGAGACCCGAGTTCGACCTCCTGGTGGCAGGGTTGTACCAATGGTTTTTATTAAAAAAAAAGTTATGTAAGAGTTATATAAGATATGTAAGAATCAGACTCCTTAGACGAAGCTGTAAAGGCCTCCGGGCCAACAGCATCCCGTGGATGGTTTTAGTCGGTATGCTTCTCCTTCTGAGATTCGAGCCCGACACTGTTCGTTTCGGTGGCCTCCCGGCCAAGGAACGTTCGTGCATAAAACATTTCCTCCACGGTTATAAAAAAAAAAAAAACATATGGTGGACGAAGCGTCCGCACCAGGTCACGACCACACGACCTGGCGGGTAGCTATCCTTTTCCTGCATTATATTGTAGCGGATGATATACATCCGCTACAATATAATTCGTATATAAGTTTTTGAAAAACCATTGGTACGAGCTTGCTACCTGAGGATCGAACTCGGGTCTTTTGACTCGATATTTCGACCACTCAACCACTCGGCTATCGTGACTTCCAGCTTTTTTACGAGTTTCGTCACCGAAACATTTCTAATAGTGTTTTAAAATAAATAAATACTTATAGACGTGCATTGCGTACATTGTTGCGATCTCAGCGTAAATAGCCAAAGCTCTTGCGATATCGAATCTGAAATTACGTAGACTCCACAAAAACCCAGATACAAGAAATGTACAAAAAGTTGTTTTATATTTTACCTGAATCGAATTCGGGACCTCAGAACTGGCGACACCATGAAAACCGGGGTGTACGCCTAGCGTCCACGGAGGTCGTCCGTATATGAGTAAATTAAAACTATCAGTAATGATAACCCAGTAGTTGGGCGAACGGAATTGGAGTCAGACCCGAGTTCGATCCCCAAGGCTCGTATTAATGTTTTTTTTAAAAAGGACTTAATGGTCTAAATCTCTGTCTACCCCGTATTGGGAACAGAATTCTGAATTTTTATATAAAAAATTCAGACGCAGCTTTTTGAAGAACAAATTTCTATGAACTCTTCAATAAATGCGGGTATTCGAGGGAAGCTCGTGAATTTCATAATATAAATAAAATATCTTCACGCAATTCCCAATACAGGGGTAGACAGAGGTCAAGTCTAGACAATTAAGTCCCTTTGACCCAGCTTACACCGAAGATATTTTCGGGACAACGTGACAGGTGGTGAGCCCGTCGCCGCCTTTATGTCCAAGCCAACGATGAAATTCGTACATAAGTTTTTGAAAAACTCATTGGTACTGCCACCTGGGGATCGAACTCGGGTCTCTCGACTCGAAATTCCGACCACCCAACAACTCGGCTATCGTGAATTTCATCTTGTACTTTTTCATCAGGAGGGTAGTTGAATTTATGTGTTATTTTTTTTCATTAAAGGCAAACTCTTTGTAATAAATGACCGCTATTAATTACGTTGCATGGGAGAAGGATTTATTGATGTGGACGTTAAACTTCGGGCACGAACATTATGATTGATGTTTTTAATAGTGCGGGAATGGCACGTGGTGGCATCACTCGATATTGTTTAAAATTCAAAAATCAAACCTGAATATTCTTTATCATTGATAATGTAATATAGCCAAGTGGTTGGTTGATCGGTATTCTAGTCAAGATACCCGTGTTCGATTTCCAGACGGTAGGCTCGCAATGAGTTTTTTTTTTACCTTATGTACGATTTATATCGTTGGCGTAAATACATAATACATAGTGACATCACATACATTGCTCAGATCCCAATTCAAGATGCTAAAGCACTTGTGGTACGGAAATCGGAAACAACGAAGGCTCCACAAACAACGATAAAAAATGTAGAAAAAATATTTTTTCTACATTGACCGACCAGGAATCAAACCCGAGACCTCGAGATGGCGACACCTTGAAAACCGGTGTTTACGCCACTCATCCACGGAGGTCGTCAATTGGATGTGAAGACGGCTACGAGCTAACAACCTGTCACGTTTTTCCAAAATAGGGTCTGGCGGAGTGTAGGTCGAAAGGGCTGAATTTTCTTGACCTCTGTCCGCCCCAATATTAGGAAATGAGTGAAGAATATCAAATGTAGATTGAATAGTTTCTGTAATACATCATCTTGTCTCGTTGTCATAAATAAGCTTCGGTGAAATATAAGTGTGAAAATTAAATTAATAATAATATGGTGGAAGGTGGGTCAAAGCAACTTAATTTTTTTTTTAAAGAATACTAGCAATGCTGAATAACATTACTAGTATTCCTGTTAACCACTCCAATTAAGCTGCAATGTTTGTGTCTGGAGTAGGTTTACGTCAATAGTCGAATGGTGGGGCCCGAACCTGCGACGTCATGTTTTGCAGTCCGCACCCTAAACCATTAGGCTATTGCCGCTCTAGAATAGACCTCTGTCTGCACCTGTATTGAGAATTGCGTGAATATTAAATAATTTTACGCCAAATCAACATCACTTTAGCCTACCTTGGTACCGGTAATGCGATTTACAAAAATAGTTTATTGCAATACAAGAAACTAATTAGTTCACTAGAAATCTCAACAAATATCATTTAGCATAACTGATTACGAAACGCGGTATAGCTGTCGCGTACAAAGGCAACGGAAATCAAACGTGGTGCCATAGATTATGAAAAGTGTACTACAGGATTCAATAAAATATTTTGTTTCATCTATGTTAAAATTTTTAACTATACATATCTTCACGCAATTCCCAATACCCTTTGTATTGGGAATTGCGTGAAGATATAAATAATAAGTAAATAAAAATCTTCACTTAATTCCCAATACAGGGGTAGACAGAGGTCAAGTCTAGACAATTACATCCCTTCGACCCACCTTCCACCGAAGATATTTTCGGGATAACGTGACTGGTGGTGAGCCCGTCGCCGTCTTTATGTCCAAGACAACGATATTCGTACATAAGTTTTTGAAAAACCCATTGGTACGAGCCTACCAACTGGGGATCGAACTCGGGTCTATTGACTCGAAATTCCGACCACCCAATCACTCGGCTATCATGACTAAACAATAAAACAAAATAGTTAAATTTTAATTTCTTTAAATATTTTCATAGGACATACACTTGAGACAGACAATAATTTTGCTTTTCTTTCTAATGTCCCTTATGTTTCTGTAATTCGATTCCCTAGCTGTGATGCCTACTGGTGTAATTTTTGTTACTGGATATTTTTGAAATAATTTGCCAGTATCTCATAAAATATAAAATATGATCATGGAGATGTATGTGCACCTCAGGCATGAAATTTACTTAATATTTCACTCACGGTAAAGTTATCTTTGTCTTAGCAATTCAGTTTAAAGCCTATTAAGGTACGACATTATTTCCGCTCGTAGAAAATGTTATGTAATAAATACAGTAGAACGATAAACATTAAAATCATTCACGAAATGTTTTATTACATTAAACTAACTCTTTTGATAAATTTTTTATGTAAATTTACGCATGGTAATCTTTGATGATTGACAAGACAGAGTCGGCAGAGACCTAGTAGTGTTGTAGTTTTCTATCCTTTCCATATAAATGTATATATAATCTTTAACAATGTGAAAAATAGAAATATCAAATATTAAATTTGTATTCTGTACAAACCGATAGCCCAGTTGAAGTACCTTCGAAGCTCAGGGTAGCCGGTGTGAGGCTTGCTAGGAGCGAATATTTGTACAAGTCATGGATGTGAATATGTATTTATGTAATTATATTTTACCGTTGCCTTGGACTCTGTGACCAAATTGGCCTCCATGAAAGATGTGTCAAAATTACTTAATTGTCTACTCTTCAAAATATCTTTAAAATTTTAGAAAAATGTTAATGTAAACAACTGTCACTTCTTATTTGTATTCTTGACATTAAGTGTCTCTATAAAACATATGCGAAAACAATAAAGTTTTATGTCTTTTTCATAGCTGTTATATTTTGTAGACAGACGTTTCAAGTTTATGAGCTGATGTCAAAAATATTTAGTACAGATATGAAACATAGGCATAAGGCACATTAGTATCATCAGCCGAATGGTTCGGTGATCGGACTTCGAGTCAAGAGACTCGATTTCGATCTCCAGGTAGTAGACTCGTATGAATGAGTTTATTCAAAAGTTAGTTGCGATATTGGCTTGGTCTCGAAATATGTTATCGGTGAAACGTGGGTGGTAGAGAATTCACTGAAAACATAACTTTCTGGATTTTCTGTATTGTTGTCTGTTCCAGTATAGGGAATGACGTGAAGATTTTTTTTATCTCGAGTTCGCAATGCATCATTATTGAAATAGATAAAATAATTAAGGATACAGATTGTTGGTAATCGAAATCCGGACAATTGATTCTTACAGCGATCAGCCATTCCTCGATTATCGTGGCTGCAAAAGTGTGCGTTTGACAATCAGTTAAAGGGTCATTCAACCTTTGATTGTATTCGTTTTAAACGATTGATGTCATTTCCAAGCTGCCAGAAATACTAGTAATTATAAATCAAATTCCATCGTAAGTTCGGGATTCATTTACAAAACGGATGTTTCCGTCACTCACACACATACCTCTGAGCAAAAGGCCTGCTGACACTTCTGTGATCTTGAGCATAGTCTCCTATAATACGATTTATTTATTTATTTACACTTTATTGCAAACCTCACAAAGAAAGTTATACAAAGGGCGGACTAAATGCCTTTAGGCATTCTCTGCCAGTCAACCCGAGGCGTGGAGAAATATTGTTAAGGTGCTTTAAACTGGGTTACAGAAAAAGAAAATCAATATAGGACCTAACGAAAATAAAGATGCAATATAAAATACTAATACAAATAATAAATATAATATATATACATATACATACATACACGCATATATCCATATATATACATATACATACATACACACATATATACATATATATACATATACATACATACATATATAAAACTTAAAAAACATTATTATGACTGTAATGACCAATCACTAATTCTAACTGACAGTTAAAAGGTGTTCACGTACAAGTCTTTTAAATATCGACTTATTGGTAACTTTTCTGATGTCTTCGGGCAAAGAATTCCAGAGCAGTGTAGCCTGAATGGTAAAGGAGTGACCAGCAAAATTGAAAAAGTGTTGCGGGATACTCATCTTGTAATTAGATGAAGACCGCAGGCACCGAACATGAATTGAGCATTGAAACTGAAATTTATGCTTAAGATACGAAGGGTAAGTAGTATCATTTATGATTGAGAAAAGAACAAGCAGAATTCTAGAGTTTCGCCTTTGTTGAATAGTAAGCCACTTAAGACGAGAATGGTATTGTGAAATATGGTCATACTTACGAAGGTGGAAAATATATCTTATACAATTATTAACAAGGCGCTCTAGCTTGTTTAAAAGATCTTTGTTCAAATCACAGTAGCACACATCTGCATAATCAAGGATTGGTAAAATGAGCGTCTGGACAAGCATAAGAAGAGTTTCCCATGGAAGAAGATTTTTGAGGCGATAGAGCACTCGTAGCGTGGCGGTTACTTTACGGCTAACTTCAGTTATGTGTTTTACCCAGTTCAAGGTGTTATCGATATGTAGCCCAAGATTTTTAACAGAGCCCGAAAATGGAATCACTGCATCGTTATAACGTATAAAGGGCAGATTTCCAACATCGACTTTAGCTAGCATTTTAGTACTACCAACCAGCAAAGATTGGCATTTTGTTGCATTCACAGATACTCCAAAGCGTAAGGACCAGTCTGATACTGCTTTCAGACAGTCATTTAATTTATTAATTGCATCGTGGAGTTCTTCAATATCAGACTGTACATAAATCTGCAGGTCGTCTGCATACAGATGGTACGAACAATTAATATTAGAAGTGATAAAATTTATAAAAATTGAGAAGATAATGGGAGAAATTATACCGCCTTGCGGAACGCCACAACCTAGTCCTGCCCATTGAGAGGTCTTTTGTCCCATATAGACCGATTGCTGACGTCCGCGAAGATAAGAAGAGAACCACTCCAATACCGTGGAAGCGAATTTAAAGTTAGAAAAAATTGCAAGAAGGATATCATGGTCGACTGTGTTAAAAGCATTCGAAAAGTCCACAAGCACCATAACTGTAACTTTCTTCTTCTCCATACCCTCACGAAAATTATCAGTGATTTTAAGTAGTGCAGTTGTGGTGCTGTGGCCAGGACGAAACCCTGACTGAAAGTTACTCAGTAGCTTATTTTCATATACAAATTTGGAAATTTGCTTATGTACACAGGCTTCCAAAATTTTAGAGAGAAATGGCAATATTGAAATAGAACGGAAATGATGAGGAAGTGTAGGATTAGGTACTTTGGGGAGAGGTCGCACGAAAGCCTTTCTCCAAAGAGAGGGATATTGTCCAGAGTCTAGAGAGAAATTAATAATGTGAGTGATAGCAGGAAATATAAATTGAAGGATGTTGGCTATCATAACCCTACTAACCTCATCGCATCCCACGGCCCTGGATTTTATTGTCAGTACTGCCTTACGTACCTTATCCTGATTCACGGGAGAGAAATTAAAGACAGGGATGTGTGGAGACTGCATTGAAGCAATGTATGCTATGGTTTGTGCCCGGATAGTAGGGTCCATTGCAGTAGTAGCAGTAAAGTATAGATTCAAATCATCGTGGGAAAGAGAAGGACCATACTCCATGATAGGTGATTTACCTACGCCCATCGAATTGAGAAATTTCCACACATCAGCTGGTGAAGAGTTAGTTATATTGTTTAGGAAGTATCGGCGTTTAGCAGTTCGTACCATCTGGTTACACCTGTTCCTAGCCATTTCAAAAGACAACCATTTTTCTTCAATACGAGACCTCTTGAATCGCAAGAAAGTTCGGTTTCGCCTGTCCATTGCCCTCCGCACATCGTCAGTCATCCAGGGAGCTGGCAAACGTTTAACTCTGACCTTATGGACTGGGGCATGGGCATTATACAGACTAATTATCGTGCTATTTAGGGCATGTACCTTTTCATCGACCGTGGAAGCAGCCGCCAGCGAGGCAAAATAAATTTGAGACGCATCACTGTGCAAATTATCCAAGTTTATCTTAGTAAAGTTACGGAAGTTTAAAAATGAAGTACCACGTTTAGGCGGTCTCAGCTTATACGAAGCATAAATAAGGTTATGTCGGGAGAATCCTGGGGCTGGAAGCTGACCATGTGCAACCACATGATCAGAATAATTAGTAATAATGAGATCTAAAAGAGAGTCTTCAGTGTCGAAATTATGATGGGTAGCCTTTAAAGGTAAACTTCCAAGATTGACGGACTCTAAGATCGAGTGAAGTTTTTGTGTACGAGAAGAATTATTCAGAATATCAGTGTTGAAATCCCCCATGATTATGCAGTGTGTATACTTAGAACCTATGTTTTCGAGAGCCATTTCCAAATTGGCGAAGTAATCAGTAGAAGGAGGACAATAAACTACTCCGAGAGCTATCCTTGTGCCCTTGACATCAAGTTTCACAAATAAGTGTTCATCGGGGATGGAGACGTTGATAATATTTTATATGGTAAAGAGCTATGAAGATAAATAGCAACTCCACCACCACCTTTATTTGTACGATCATTTCTTATAAGTACGAAACCAGGTATTGGATACATGGTTGACTGTAAACACGGCTTCAACCAACTCTCAGAAATTAAAATAGCGTGTAAGTTTGTATTAGCAATTGAAGTTTCGAGTTCTGCATAATGACTTGGTATAATCTGAGCATTTATGTGACAAATATTCAACAGTTTACTGGCTGAAGGGAACACATTATTTAAAAGACCATATAAAGAAGAAACGTTGTCATTTAACTGGTCTTCGCAAGAAACAAAAGAACTTGTCTTTTGTGAGTCATAGGAATAAAAGGAATCATCATCAGTCATAATAGAATAAGATATATATTAATGTAATTATGTAAAATAAAAATATAAATAATAATAAAAAATAAAAATATAAATATTAATGTAAAATAAAAATACAAATACTTTAAAAAATATATGTAAAACTAAGAGTAAGCTACAAACATGCAAAATGATATAGAAGAATAGAAAACAATCATAATACACCAACCCTCAAGTTGACTGTTTACATTAAAATAAACCAAACTGAAAAAATAAACAATACACAATTATGAACATGTAGAAAATAAAAAAAAAAGAAAACAGAAACGAAAACAATATCGAAACAGAACTACAAATATATGTCCAGAATATACAGGAAGCATCAATTAACTAAACATAATAACGAATCAATGTTGAAAAATATCCAAAATAATAGAAAATGAATTTAATACGACGAGGTTAAGTACTACGCAGTGTATATAGTCGTCTCAAAGAAGTAAAGAAAATCTGCCACTGTTATTATCTGTGACCATAGAGTAAGACACGTATAACCTGGCATTGACATTGTGATTTTGACATTGTTACTGTCATTTACTTTAGTAAACTGACATTGATGTTATAATTAGATTTTGATAAATATTAAAGGTAATAAAATAAAATACAGTAATGGCCTAAAAACAAATAAATAAAGTTATAAGACCAAGTATTTAAAAGTGTGAAAGTCTACAACAAAACTGAATAAAAAATAAAGTGCATATGTTAAAACACAAAGAATGTCAATATTATGTTCTGATTACTTCACCTTGATTATTAAAGGAGTGAAGAGACTATTGCTTGGAAGCGAAACGCCTTGCTCTTTTGATGTCATCACTCTGCTTCTGATTTGTTGTAGAAGGATTATTAGTTCGCGCTATTTCTTTCTAACAAGTAGAATTGGATGGGCTTTGCTGCGAATGAGACCTTCTTGCTCACTGAAACACTGTCTTCATGACGAGAACTATGGTCATGAAAATAGGCAAGAACAGGCCTAACTTTATCGCTCTGTCTCGCACATAGTCTATGGCACTGTTTGAGAGAAGAGTCGGCGATATGTGGAAGACCCATCTTACCACGAATCAGTTGGAGTACCTCATTCTGTATATTTAACTCTGGAGATTCAGGGATTCCATGAAAAAGGAGTGCTTTCCGTCGATGCCTCATGTTGATCTCATCAATATTTTTCGAACAGTCTAATATTTGCTGACGTAGAAGACTAAGCATTGAAGTTACCAGATTCTTGAAAACGCAGAACTCTTCACGTAACTGTACAAGTGTTGTGTTTGGTGGAGTCGATGCTGCATTCAAACGTCTTTCGAATTCCGCCATTTTTAGAAATAAACTTCCTTCCAGCTCTTTCTGTATATTTTCCACATCCGAAATATTTGCCATTTTTATGTTATGTACAAAAATGTAGTGCTATGAAAGTTTATGGAGGGAGGGTGTACTATGTAAGTGCTTATAACTTTCTTATATACATGTGATATTATAACAAAATATCCAGATACTATTACTTATTATAGCAAAAATCAATTATTTTGAAAAACTGTTAAGATTTATTGAAAACATTAATTAAATTACGAGAGCTACAAAACAGCTGTTGTTGGTTTCGCACCTACCCTCGAAAAAAACGTGGGTACCTCGTACCAATGGGTTTTTCAAAAACTTATATCGTAGGCGGGCGACGGGCTCTCTACTTGTGTGGTTGCCCCGAAAATATCTTCGGTGGAAGGTGGGTCGAAGGGACTTAATTGTCTAGACTAAACCTCTGTCTACCCCTGTATTGGGAATTAAAAAAAAATAAAATATCTTCACGCAATTCCCAATACAGGGGGAGACAGAGGTCGAGTCTAGACAATTAAGTCCCTTCGACCCACGTTCCACCGAAAATATTTTCGGGACAACGTGACAGGTGGTGAGCCCGTCACCGTCTTTAAGTCCAAGCCAACGATATTCGTACATAAGTTTTTGAAAAACCCATTGGTACGAGCCTACCAACTGGGGATCGAACTCGGGTCTATTGACTCGATATTCCGACCACCCAACCACTCGGCTATCGTGACTAACAAAAACGGAAGTGTTTAAAATTATGGATTGATGGAGAGTTAGCTTGTTGCCATTATAAAAAATCATTACGGTTATAAAGTAATTGTTAACCGTTGTCTTAAACCACATTTTACATTATTATTGCCATTTTTAATTGAGTATTCTTACATATAAGTCATTCTTGATTTTTGTTATTAAATTGAATATATTTGTTAAGGTTTTAGCTAGTGTTCAGTAAGTTGCCAGATTTATTCCTCAATCTGTAGTATGGTTTTCTCGAAGATTCCCTTTCGTACAGACTTAGTACATTGTGGAAACACCAGTGACAATTGTGATACAGAACAAAGTTTAAATTGAAATAGTTACACAGATATCATGAACATATAAAATAACTAATATATCATGTACTGACAGAGAGTGTCGTACACATGTGCAGGACAACTGCGACAAATTGCAACTGCATTGTGTCTGAAAGACTGTTTATTTTCTACTGTAAAGACGTGCAGTAAAATATGATGAAATAATTTCTGAGAAAAAAGTTTTTTTTAACGCAATTCCTAATACAGGGGTAGACAGAGGCCTAGTCCTGAGAAAGTCCCTTTAAGTCCCTTTGACCCACCTTCCACCGAAGATATTTTCGTGACATCGTGACAGTGTGAGCCCATCGCCGTCTTAATGACAAAGCCAACGATAAAAATCGTACATAAGTTTTTTGAAAAACCCATCGGTACGAACCTGCCACCTGAGGATCGATCTCGGGTCTCTCGACTCGAAATTCCGACCACTCGGCTATCGTGAAAAAAGTTTAATTTTGTTTATATCTAACATTTTAAATGCTACTGATACAAATAGCTCACAAACATCAGTTGCAAAAATCAGTTGAATAAAAATTATCTTTACTGTAAAGTAAAGAAAATAAAAATAGTTTATAAAAAATAAAAACGCGATAAAGTCCGAAAATCGTTTTATTTTAAATTGCTTAGTATTCGCGTAAATACAAGAAATTATTATCTTTGAGCAACTCCCAGTACAAGAGTAGACAGAGGTCTATACAACTAAGATCTTTCGACCCACCTTCCACTGACGACATTTTTTGGGGCAACATGACAGGTGGTGAGCCTTTGGCCATCTTCATATCGATGCCAAAGATATTAATCGTGCGTTTGAGGTTTGAAAAACCTGGGCTGTCAATTAAGATGTTACATGAGTAAGGTTGGACTACCCGAATCAAATATTAACATTTTCAGAAGGGCCAATAGCGTCTAACCATTACTTTAGTCGGTGGCGGATCTCCTTTCGCGATTTGAATCCGACTTAAACCGGCGCGTGTCTCCCTAACAGAGAAGGTGCTGATATAAACACCTTTTCCTAGTATAAAAATATTGTATTAATTTATATTTCATTAAATATTATATCGTTATAATCAAATCCTTTTTCGCACAAACATAAATAAGACATTTTGTCCGTAAAATCAATACTACAGATCTTTTATCAGAATGTTTTCAACGAGCTATAATAATGCAGAAACATTAAAAGTCTAGCAATAAAAAAAATTGTATTAAAAGAAATAAAAATCTACTGCATAATACTTTCGCTAAGCTTTTCAGGAACTTTGGTATCTTTGAAAACTTTTTCGTTTAAGAAGTACCCGTCTTACGAAATGAGAAACAGAATTACTTATCGAGTCTTACTGGTCAAAAAGGTTTCATTATTTTATATGAATATTTTAAATATGCTCTATACGCCAGTCCTAATACTAGGGTAGACAGAGGTCTAGAAAATAGAGTCCTATTGACCCACCATTCACTGTCTTTTAAGGTCGCCCTCGTTTTGTATAAGCCTGAGATATAAATTGAACATAAGTTTTGAAAAACTTTGATAATTTTGGTCTGATATTTTTAGAGATGGTCATCCCTCCACCAAGGCTGTGTCCCTTAGTCGTCTCTTACGACATCCACGTGAAGAAAGGGAGTGGCAATATTCTTACGCCGTTTACGCGTATACCAGGTGATACATGCTTACCAGCTGGGAATCAACCTTCAGTTCTTTTGACTGGAATTTCGATTACCCAACCACTTGGCTATCCTGATTAAAGGTTAAATAAGGTAATTTTCTATAAATATAGTTCCGAGAAACCAATTATCTACATATATGTTAGTAGTAACACAAAAACTATGTTATAAACGGTTCGGACACGTTTTGTGTTTATGTACCATTTTACTTTCCAAGTTTTTTTGGATGGCAACCAACTCTGCGAAAGTTTGTTTACCTACAAAACGTATCATAATTTGTAGAGTTAGTCGTTTTCTTTGTTTTTTCCTCAATCTCCGCTCACAATAACCATTGAAACACAGGGGACGGTATTATTCTTAGGCGGTCATATATAAAGACCTGTAAAATTCCACTGATGCTACATCATAGTCAATCAGGTATTTTTTATACTCACTTATCTCTCTGGCAACCTCGACACCTTGTAATATTTACTTTCGCGCTATATATTTTTTCTTTATAATGAGTATAAGGTCTTAGATATTCTATTTAGTAAACGAAGTGGCATAGTAAATTCATTAATTTTGACTTCCCATTATTCCGAAAATTTCCTACCCTTGTTTAATTTTAATATTATAATATTAAACTATGAATATTCTTCAATTTCCATTCTAATATTACAACGTAAAAATCATATAAACAATTAAATTAAATCGTATTAAACACTTCCTGGCCTTAGTTGAGTAATTAATTTTAAGTGCTAATGGAATCTAATTTACGTTTTATGCGCACCTTGTTCTAATTACTGAAGAATGAAGGCCGTACTGGAGCTTTCTTGATATATCACTCAATTTCATTTTTAAACAACCAAAGCCACGAGTGTCGTGTGCTTACTATAACTATATTGCGTATTCATAAATGAAATTGATAAATAAAAAATACAGTGACCCATAGCAGGGACTATGCATACAGGGCAGCCAGAGAGAACAAACCGCTAAGTCCGAGGAATTTTTTAGCTTAATTTCACCATTCATCGAACCTTACGACATAATTGAAAATTCCATCGACACCACCTTGATGCATGGCATTCCACCACAGTGCGTTTTTCGTGGAATTTTCTGCCACGCACTTTAGGTAATGTGCAACCGTCAGCGATTTTTCCGGACCGATACGACGTCGGGAAAAACGACTCGAAGACCTACACCTTTCTGAAAAGGCCGGGAAAGCATCTGATATTCCTCTGGTATTTATTACTTACCATAATGTGAGCCACCAGCTCGTTTGCCCCCTATTCTATAAAAGAACGTGCCACGATCCCTACACACCTCTTTAGCTTCTTTCAAATTAATAATTTTCTTCATACACGCACGTCTAGTTAACCGAGTACTCTTGACCTTTCACTCTTTGAGCAATTTAATCACATAAATAAATATCTTCACGCAATTCCCAATACAGGGGTAGACAGAGGTCTAGTCTAGACAATTAAGTCCCTTTGACCCACCTTCCACCGAAGATATTTTCGGGACAACGTGACAGGTGGTGAGCACGTCGCCGCCTTTATGTCCAATATGAAAAACTCATTATGAAAAACTCAATATGAAAAACTCATTAGTACGAGCCTGTCACTTGGGGATCGAACTCGGGTCTCTCGACTCGAAATTCCGACCACCGAAACACTCGGCTATCGTGAATTTAACCACATGGTCTTTAATACGACCCTTTTGGTGTTTATTTTTGTTCTATGTTTTCTTCTCCATTCAGTCTTTCATCTTTATCATTGCTAATTCATGCGGTAGTATTTCAATTAATCTCGAAGCATGTATTAAATTAAATTGCAATTTGCACCAAATAATGCCATCAAAGGGATGCTCTTTGACAGCACTCAAATTCCATTAAGTTTGTATTGTACCGTACTAAGTGTTGACTAGTGATGTAGTTATGTATATATCGTCCAGTCAAACCAGCCAAATGGAATTTTAAAATAAGTTTAATTAAACCTTATTGTTTTTTTTTTTACGAATTTGTTAAGTTGTAAAAAAACTTATTTTTTAAAATTTTACTTCCTTCAAAATGACAACATATTAAATTTCTTTGCAAATTGATATGTTTACTTTTATTTGTTTTCCCGCAATTTTCCATACTGGGGTAGGCAGAAGTCTACTATGTCTCATTTTAAATCCGATAATGTACTTTCGACCCACTTTTCATCGAAGTTTATTTGGAACAGGTTATGAGCGCTAAATTAGCGCAAAACTGTTGGGTACCACCCAATTTGACTCTTTTCGTCCGAGTTCGAGCAGATGTAAGAAGCTACATCCACATCAGCTCAGCATCCTTGTATTATGACTCAAGCAAGAATAGGTTAGTCAAGCGAGAAATGCTAATAAACTTTATACATCACATGTTGTTAACTTTGTCGGTTACACAAATAACAAATCGTATCGAAGTATCGACTTATGGCAAAAAAACGTGTGGCTCACTGTACTGACTCGGATATTGTTCGTAAAATAAAAATTATTTTCCTCTTTCATTTCCAACACATTGTCGAAATCAGGTCGTTAAAAATAAGGACATATAAAATGGAACGATGTGGAGATTTAATGACATATTATACACGGTGTAATAGGAAATGTCTAAATATTCCTTTTATTATTGAAAAAATAAAAGTGTTATTAAAACTTATCAGGCGCCTCCTTTATTATAAAAAAATAGAAGTATCATTGAGAAATGTTTTTAATTGCCGTGATGGAGTGGATATTTCAGTCAAAAACTAAAGTTTTAGCAAAAGATTTTCTTCCGAAGGAGGTCCGAATAATTGCAGTAATTAGTTATGTGGTAACGAAACTTTAATAAATCTAGATCTTCTTAATTAACGATGTAATAATTTAGCTAGAAACAAGTTTTAAGACTACTTGAGCGTAAATTTAGAATTTCCCTGTGTTTTGGTAACTAAATGGTGAATGCTTTTAGATTTAATGACATAAACTTATAATCACGATATCCGAGTGGTTGGGTAATCGGAATTCAAGAGACCCGTGTTCGATCACCAGACTCGTACCAATGAGTTTTATTATCTCTATTTTCAAAGGGGAAAGATGTACTATAATAATTTAGGTGGATAAATAAAATAAAATATAAATATCTTCACGCAATTCCCAGTACAGGGGTAGACAGAGGTGTAGTCTAGACAATTAAGTCCCTTCGACCCACCTTCCACCGTAGATATTTTCGGGACAACGTGACAGGTGGTGAGCCCGTCGCCGCCATTTTGTCCAAGCCAACGATATAATTCGTACATAAGTTTTTTGGAAACCCATTGGTACGAGCCTGCCACCTGGGGATCGAACTCCCGACCACCCAACCACTCGCTATCGCGACTTTCGATTTAGATAGATGATTTAGGCATTTAGGTAGAAAAAATTAGAGAGATGCACGAGTACAATAAACGGGCAGTGTTGAACCTGCATATATATATATATATATATATATATATATATATATATATATATATATATATATATATATATATATATATATATATATATATATATATATATATATATATATATATATATATATATATATATATATATATATATATATACTGTTTTATGCTACAAGTCCATAAATTATTTAATATAACATGGAGTGGCGGTTGCATGAACGTTACGACCGTATCCAACGAAGAGCGGCTCGAATCGTCGACGACCACGTTCTATCTGATTGCCTAGATCCACTGGCTTTGCGAAGAGATTGCATCTCTTTGCATTTTCTATAAGATGTCATACGGGGAGTGCTCCGAGGAATTGTTTTGGTTAATCCCAGCTGCTAAATTTTACCTTCGTACCTTACGAAATAGTCAAAAATTCCATCAACACCATCTTGATGCTTGGCATTCAACCACAGTGCGTTATTCGCGGAATTTTCTACCACGCATTTGCACTTTATGGAATGTGATGCCGTCAGCGGTTTTTCCGGACCGATACGACTTAAGAACCTTCAAGAAAAGAGCGGAAGGAGGGTGAAAAGGATTTAATAGTCTAGACCTCTGTCTACCCGAATATTGGGAATAGCGGGAAGATCTTTTTTTTTAATAATATTTTATTACTGTGATACACACACCTATCACAACTGATTGTCAATCACAAGGTTAAATAATTTTTTACCTAAAAGTATTAAAGGAAGCCATTTCTAATTCATCTTAACTCTACATAAATTTCGTGCCAACGTGCATTAAAAGTTTGCTGTGCTCTATTGTTTATTTGAGATAAATAATTTTATTTGATATAATATACGTCTATGTATATAAACACAACCTACGAATTTATGTGGCGGAAAAGCTCAAAAAGTAGTCGGTGTACTGATAATAATGTGATATTTTTATAGAAAAGGGAGGCAAACGTGCAGGTGGCTCACGTGATGGTAATTGATTACCGCCGCCCATGAACACCCGCAATACCAGAGGCATAGCAGATGCCTTGCCGGCCTTAGAGTGCCCCCAAGAATTTGGGGAGGGGAGTGTGTGGGCCTCCGGTTACCTGCACTCACCAGACGAAACGCAGAAGTTTGTTAGACTTCTACTTCACTCCGGTATTCTGTGAGGTCGTGGTACTTCACCGGTCGATTCATAAAAAAATATCCGGTCGAGCCGGCCCATTCATGCAACAACAAAAGCTGATGCGTGGCTCTACTACTGTTAATGATGGAGCGGGAAATATTTTAGTAAAAATACGGCATCAATGTAATGTAACCAGTTTTACGGATTGTAATGGAATTAAGTATTTACTTATCTTTTCACATAACAAAAAGTTTTTTTCAATTTTTTATTTATAGTATCAAAAATAATGTTAATATTGACAATACTTATTAACTAAAAACTAGAATAACCACCAACCAACCATCCATTGGTTGATCGGAATTCGAGTCAAGAACCTAATTTCGATTCCCAGGGCTCGTACAACTCAAAAACTTATGTACGAATTACATCGTTGGCTTGGGCATAAAAACGGCGACAGGCTCACCAGCTGTCATGTTAGTTCAAAAATTTCTTCCGTGGAAGGTGAGTCGAAAGGACTGAACTGTCTAGACCACTGTCAATAATCTCATTGGTACTAGCCTACCACTTGGGGATCGAACTCCGGTCTCTCGACTCGAATTCCGATAACTCAACCACTCGGCTAGCGTGACTTAAAAAAAACAAATTTATTAAAAAAAATTTCGCTCTTCGTGGGGCTCACATCCTTAGCTTCAAAAGCAGGGTATAACCACCCAGCTATCGTGACTATTCATAATATCAAATGTGTTTATGTTATCAAAAAAATATTCCCTACATTGTAATTTTTTTCTGTTATATTATCATATGTTTGTTATATTACATAATGCAATTTGCGTAACGTAAAACAAATGCGTATTTAGTCATCATAAAATAACCTTTCCCATGAAGTTTTTCTGTATTACAAATTAAATATGAAATTAAATCCTGTAATAAAATTAAATTAAAAATTAAAATTCTTTAACCTGTTAGTACAACACAACTGCGTTATGGAAACAGATACAACGAAGGTACCATAAACACCCGCACTCGAGACAGTTTTCTACATTCATTAACCTCATTTTAATTCTTAAAACGGAATGTTTTCGGCATCCTGATAGCCGTATTGGAATTGACCCTGCCTTTTAAGCTAAGAGGTGCGGGATTGAATCCCGCAAACATTTGAGTGACCAATATAATATATAATAGATGAATGTTTAAAAATTACAACGTAAAGGTAGTTAAACAGACACCAACTGTCCCAAAACTAGGTATAGATCTGTGTTTAAGGCGATGTTGTTCGGTGTGAAAGTGGGTCGAAAGGACGTCATCTAGGAGCGTCTTCCAGGAGAAAACATCGAAATTTAAAACTTAAAAAATCTAGATGTAGAATGAAATAGATTTTTTTTATTTAAATATTAATCTGTCTATGAAGTCACGACAGCCGAGTGGTTAAGTGGTCGGATCTTTGAGTCAAGAGACTTGAGTTCGATCCCCAGGCGGCAGGCTCGTACCAATAGGTTTTTCAAATAGTGAGGCCGTCGCGGTCTTTATATCCAAGCCAACGATATAATCGTATATAAGTATTCTGAAAAAACCCATTGGTACGAGCCGACCACCTGGGGATCGAACTCGGGTCTCCTGACTCCGATCCGATCACTCAACCAATCGGCTTTCGTGAGTCTTTCCTAATAACTACTGGTTAAAAATAAAAATATTTCAAATAAAACTTTTTTGTCTAGCTGTTTTGTTGTTAATCACAAACATTTGCTTGTACCAGACATTTTAGTGATATAGTGACATTATTTTCGTGCAACCACGCCTGTCTAGACTATTAAGTCCTGTCGATTAACCTTTCACTGTCGCTGTCTTTACGAGTATGTCTAAGCCATGATATAAATCGTACAAGTTTTGAAAAACTCGTCGGTACAAGCCTGCCCCCTAGCTACTAAGCCGACCACTCAGCCATCATGACTACTTGAACAAATTGATATCAAAACATTTTAAAATGGCCCCTAATTTTTTGTTAGCTAAACCTTTTTGATGCATTTAAAAAATATCTCCACGCAATTCCCAATATAGGGGTAGACAAGCCAACGATATAATTCGTACATAAGTTTTGTGAAAACCCCATTAGTACGAGCCTGCCAACTGGTGATCGAACTCGGGTCTCTCGACTCGAAATTCCGACCACCCAACCACTCGGCTATCGGGACTTTATGTTATCGTTTTTGATGCTGAAAAACTAAATGTTTTTAAATTCAAGTTTTTTACCTATAAAAACAGTGGTAAGGGATAACACGCAGATAATGGTGAGTAAAATGAGGCTGAATATTTACAAAAAAAGGATATTTAAAAAACATAACAATCGCATAATCAAAGCACAAAGTTCTAACGAGTCTGATTTCTAATTTATGTGTAAAGCCAGCGTTCTAGGTTCCAGGCAATCACGATTAGTGCTGTATGGTAACTTAAAGTTTATGTATTATAAATATTCATTGTTGTTTCAGTTGAAAATAAAAATATTTCAAATAAAACTTTTAGTCTCGGTCTACCTCGACACCTTTTAATATTAACTTTCGCGCTATATATTTTCTTCACCATTCGGTCTTCACTCATTCGCTCAACGTGCCCAAACCATCGAAGCACGCCCTTATCCATTTTTGAGACAAGGTCATCTTTCAAACCTGCCATATTGCGAATCTCTTCGTTTCGCTTTCGGTCGGCCATGGTAAAGCCGAACATTTTACGAAGAGATCGCATCTCCTCTGCATTCAACCTGCTTTTATGCTTCTTCTGGCCAAACCAGGTTTCGCTGCCATATAACAAAGTCGGTACCAACACTGCGTTATGTATTGCAAGGCGTGCACTTTTCACAACGCCTTGCCTTTTGATTAAAGCAGTCAGGGCACCAGTGACTTTGTTCCCGGCATCGACACGCCTGTCCACATCTAAATCACATCTTCCATCCCGGCTAAACGCACTCCCCAAGTATACAATTTCATTCACCTGTTCTTGACATTCCTGATTTACCCAAATTTCGCACTTCGTTCTTTCTTCGTCCCTTTCAAATACCAGAACCTTAGTTTTATTAGCGTTCAAACGGAGACCATTAATTTCACATTCTTCTTTCATACACGTGACTAATGCCTGCAGTTCTGCCTCTGATGGTGCAATAAGCACTGCATCATTGGCATAAAGCAGACAATTTACTTTTATGTCACCCAATTTCACACCCAAACAGCTATCTTTCGGCTTCTGTAAACAGCTGTCGAGATACAGTATGCTTATCTTATCAAATGCTTTCTCAAGATCCACAAAAGCACAGAAAATCTTCTGGTTAGCAGCCAGAAGCTTCTCCGTGATCATGCGGAGAGAAAACATTTGATCCGTGCATCCTCTTCCAGGTCTAAATCCGCATTGTGCCTCCCATAGAAATCTTTCCGATTTATCTTGCATCCTACGTGTCAAAACCTTCGAGTAAACTTTACTTGCTAAACTGGTCAAGCTGAACGCCCGATAGCACCCGCAGTCATAATGTGAACCTTTACATTTATATAAAGGCACAATGACCGCGGATCGCCAATCATCCGAACAGCCCCCGTTCGCCAGCACAAATTGCACAGCAGATGAAAGCTGTCCTAGACGCGTGGCCCACCATACTTGACCATTTCAGCAGTAACTCTGTCTAGTCCCGCAGCCTTACCACATTTCAAACTTCTAATCGCACATTCAATCTCTTTCATACTGATGACCTCAGTGTCATCGAGGTCCGAGTCTGGCGTACCAGTCACAGCGTCACCCCCGGATCCCTCACTAAGATCATCACACGCATACATCTCTCTATAAAATTCGCTCCATCGCTGCATGACGTCCGAATTTTCTGAGAGGACGTCATTGGTTCCCGAAAGCACTTTATTCATTCTTAAGGCTGTCGCACCACTCCGGGTCCTTCCAACCTCTTTCCAGAAGAGTTTGGAGTTCTCCTTGAAGTTGTGCGACAACCTTTCGTCCGCTTCCATTCAACTCCTTTCACGCACTTCCTCAATCAAAGCTTTTGTGTGAACTTTCTGGAGCTTATATCTTTCTTTCTTCTTCTCTCTCATATCCTTATCATTACTAGAGGCCAAGTAGTCTAACCATGCTTTCTTCTTCTTATTTACAGCTTCTTTCACTTCGTCATTCCACCATGCATCACCCTTTTTACTACTACCTCTTTTCACAGTTCCACACACGTCTTCCGCTGCACTAACCATTCCATCTCTAAGGCTCTGCCATATTTCTTCCACACATTCTTTCCTGACATCAATGCTGTCCAGCTTTACGGCTACCCTTGCTTGATATTTATCCCTAGTGTCCGCTTCCTGAAGCTTCCAGCTTCGGATGGTACCGACCAACTGTGGTTCTGGTATCGCCGTCCGGTGGCGCTAACCGGCGAACAGACCCCTAAATCTAGTAATCACTAGATAGTGATCCGTTCCCAGGTCAGCACCTCGGAACACTCGCGTATCCATCACCTGTTTTCGCAGTCGGTCATCCACCAGGAATAAATCGATCATACTTCTCTCATTCTCTCTTTTTCTAGTATACATATGGATTTTCTTGTGACTAAACATAGTGTTTGTCACAAGAAGCTTGCCAGCATCATTAACCCTTTTATCGCCAAACATTCCAAGCACCGACTCGTACCCTGGCCGAGAGGTACCAACCCATCCATTCGAATCACCACATACAACAATTCTTTCGTTTCCTCTAACCAAGTCTAGAACTTCTCTTACATTCTCCCAAAACTCCTCCAGCTCAGCTCTGGACGACGAAGCTACCGGCGCATAAACAGCCAAAAGGATAACTTCGTCAGTCCCAATTTAAAGCGAACCCAGAGGAGACTCGAGTTCACAACCTTATATTCAGTTATAACATCGATCAACCGAGACGACAGCAGCACCCCCACTCCCTGGCAGGCGCTCTCGTTCTCCGGGACTCCGGACCATAGAGCTAACGCCCCGCCAGGGAGCTCTTCAGTACCGCTGCCCTTCCGCTTGGTCTCCGACAGACACACGACATCTAATTCTCTTTCTTTCATTATTTCAATCAACTCATTCGTCTTATCTCTCATGCCTCCTCTAACATTCCACGTGCCAACTCGGCACTCCGTCCTCCACCTTCCGCCGGGTCGGGCTGTGAGTGACGGGTGGCGGTCCCCATCGCCGCTTTGCGCGCTGCATTTCACACCAACGGGGACGAACTGGTGTGCGTCGCCTTGGGGACGCCCTAACCCTCGTTGGCATGGGTGCGCAGCTGTGTAGAATTGCAGCCCTGAAAAGAGCTGGCAGGGGTCGCGACGAGCACGCTTCTACAATTACTACTTATGGTCGGAGATGAGTTTAATTTTAATACTTTTTTGTTTTTGTGGTACCTTCATTGTTTCTTATTCAATAACTCAAATGCTTTAGTTATTTACTTCGGGTTATGAGCAATGTATGTAATGCTTATGTAATGTAAATAAAACTTAAAATCCAGACACTAGACATTCATGCCGAACTATTAATTAAATATTTTCATTTTCGTTATTAGTTCCATCTGCGTCTAGGGTGCTAGGTGTTTGATGCTGCAATCGACAATCCGATCGCTAGAGAGGACTAAGTCCTGCAGTTAAGTTTCTTATTCAATAACTCAAATGCTTTAGTTATTTACTTCGGGTTATGAGCAATGTATGTAATGGTTATGTAATGTAAATAAAACTTAAAATCCAGACACTAGACATTCATGCCGAACTATTAATTAAATATTTTCATTTTCGTTATTAGTTCCATCTGCGTCTAGGGTGCTAGGTGTTTGATGCTGCAATCGACAATCCGATCGCTAGAGAGGACTAAGTCCTGCAGTTAAGTTTCTTATTCAATAACTCAAATGCTCTAGTTATTTACTTCGGGTTATGAGCAATGTATGTAATGGTTATGTAATGTAAATAAAACTTAAAATCCAGACACTAGACATTCATGCCGAACTATTAATTAAATATTTTCATTTTCGTTATTAGTTCCATCTGCGTCTAGGGTGCTAGGTGTTTGATGCTGCAATCGACAATCCGATCGCTAGAGAGGACTAAGTCCCGCAGTTAAGTTTCTTATTCAATAACTCAAATGCTTTAGTTATTTACTTCGGGTTATGAGCAATGTATGTAATGGTTATGTAATGTAAATAAAACTTAAAATCCAGACACTAGACATTCATGCCGAACTATTAATTAAATATTTTCATTTTCGTTATTAGTTCCATCTGCGTCTAGGGTGCTAGGTGTTTGATGCTGCAATCGACAATCCGATCGCTAGAGAGGACTAAGTCCTGCAGTTAAGTTTTACAGGTCCGCCAAATAGAACTTACGTAAGTTCTATTTTTACACTAATTCTATAAAAAATTAGATTCCATATGACGTGTCGCAGAAGAGCACTTACTAACGCCTATTACTGACACGTCAGGCACAAGCTGGAATATTTTTATGAATTACTTGAATGTCTGTCTATTAATAAATGTGTACTTTGAATCCAAATCACACATAAGTATGTAGTGATTCATAGAATATTTCATTTAATTAATATGTCAAAGAAACAAAATCATGTTAATATTTACAATAACAAAGTCAAATGTTTATCAAGGAAAGTTATTCTTGGCTTATTTGTGTTCTTTTTGAGGGCGGTTCAATTTCGTTCAAAAATGTTTTATTGAAACAACAATTACATTATAAATCGACAGTAAAACGCTTTTATTTCATAGTAGCAGCCTCATGAGGCTTTGCCCGTAGTTTAACTTTTAGCGCGGAACTCTTATTATGTTACGTGAGAAGATAA
Organism: Sericinus montela; assembly: GCA_029286605.1. Taxonomy (NCBI): domain Eukaryota; kingdom Metazoa; phylum Arthropoda; class Insecta; order Lepidoptera; family Papilionidae; genus Sericinus; species Sericinus montela. Next base: position 2,192,684 of record JAGSMR010000075.1, on the reverse strand, counting down.
ATAAACACTTCATTATTTGCTTATTATATTATTATTTTCTATAATACATAGCCTAAGTAATTCCTTATAACATCATTTATCTGCCGGTATGAGTCACAATAAAATTGGTACAGCCGTTTCAGAGATTATACAGAACAAACAGGCAGACAGAAAAATATTTTAAAAATGTTTTTATGTAAGTACCGTTTTATATACAAAAATCATCATTATTTATGCATTATATGCACATATTGCTCCAAAAGGACCTAAATGCTCGGTTTTTCACTGCTGTTCGAATAAGTAAGCTCAAAGTTGTCCGTGTGATATCCTCGATGTTTCGCTATATGATAGAATCTGTGTGATAGAATAAAGACATCCGCAGTAGAACCTGACCCAGTATTAGGAAAATGCATCGTGATATAAAATGAGATAATTACAAAATCGTGACACTATGATTCGAACCCGCTACAACACGGCGTAAATGTTAAATCTCGGTTCCAATAAACGCTCATAAAATCATAAACGTACATTTTGCTTCATTAGAATTTACATGTTTACTAACTGAATATCTCCGTTACGCACCAATGCTTATCGATAATTGGTATGCCCGTAATAACCACAGTGTACAATGCTGCTTGTGTTCCAGGCTAAACCGAATCTCTCTCTGCACTAACGTCAATGACTGCCGATAGATGGCGGGCGACAGACAGGAGACTGAAGAGAAATATCTACCAACAGGCTGGTTGAAAAATTTATAGTTTATTGGGTCATATAGTAATTGTATATTTTTATTAACTTTATATATAATAGTTATGATAGCCGAGTGGTAAGGTGATCGGAATCCGAGTCAAGATACCCGAGTTAATCCCCAGGTGGTAGGGTCGTACCAAAGGATTATTGTTTTAAAACTTATGTCCGATTCATTTCATTGGCTTGGACGTGACGACGGCGACGAGCTCATCACCGGTCACACTGTACCAAAAATGTCTTTTGTAAAAAGTGGTCCAAATGACTTAATCTAAATAACTATCTAAACCTCTGGTTCCCTCAGTATTGGAAATGGCGTAAAGATATTTATATTTATTTATATATGATCAACCTATGAACTGTTGGCTGTTAAGTATGTTATTTCATTATGTCATCAACATTTCAGCCTGTCAGAGCCCACTTCTTAATACTGACTTTAACCAATATCTAGTCACGACCAAGTTTCTTTAAGAATACTAGCAATTGCTAATAACATTACTAGTATTCCTATTAACCTCTCCAGCTAAACTGTTATATTTAGAGTGGTAAAGGAGCGAGAATAAAGGGCATAAAGACACATATAAACGTCCTTGTCTCGACTGTAAACTTTATGAAATTTATTGCTTTTTAGCAACGAATAAAATTTTTGTGTTTTTGTGAATAATCTTTCTTTATTTGTTTTAAATATATATATAAAATGCAAACTAGATTCCTAAGGAATTCTTTGACAAAAATTTTTACTACGTGCTTCAAAAGTTAAACAGAGGCATTGAAATAGTGGTAATAAATTCTATTTTATGATGAAGTACGCGCTCTGCATGTGAACGACGCACGGGTATAAGACGAGAGCATACGTTAGATGACAAAATTTTTTTATCTCAGCGATTGGGATAGATATATTGCTTTCTAACTAACTTATAGTTGTATCTTCATAGTTAGGGATTAGTCCCAAAGACAACCTAAGAGATTAACAGTTTGCTGGGTCATATCTTTATATTTACATAAAATATACTATAGAATAATTTCGAAGATTTCCTGAAAATATTTTCGCAGGGTTAGTACAATAGAAGATGTATAGCGATGCTACATGTCCTCCCAAGGACAAAGGTAAAACCGATCAGAGAGAACCTAAAAGTCGACGATACTAATAACTCTTTGTTGGATGCCATCAAATGTAAGAATGAACTGGTAAGTTCTAACCAGCTAAGAACAGTATTCCAAATGGTTTATTGAAAATGATATAAGTACGTACATACATTAGAGCCTGTAAAAGTAGTCGATTTTAACATGCTTTAATGTATGCTGTAATGTAACTCTGTAATTTACAAAGTTTGTCCTAATCATCACGCTTGGTACGGATTGGTGATTACAGTACCAGACACCTTGCCCTTTAAGACGTTGCTTTCCGTCAGCGGTCTCTCGAATTTTGGTCTGTTATCCTTTGAGATAGTTATCCCGAAAGCTGTCGGAGGCCAATTGCATTTTAAATACTTTTCCTTTAATCATCTTTTATGATACCACGTGAAGAAATGGCGGTGGTGTATTCTTAAACCGTATTCACTGCGAAAGTTTATTTATCTATATTCAAATTAAACTTAAATGAAAAGAGCACCCATCCATGAGTTGCTATTAAAATTCTCTTCTAAAAGAAGGGACCTTAATTTAAAAGTTAAATAATTTCTCTGCTTAACATCATATTTTCATAAATGTCTAGCGAATAATGTTGTTCATCGAAGCACAAAATTTCGCGGGGTCGCTATTGTAATAAGGTCATTTCAAGTTTCCGAAGACTTTTCGATGTACTATTTCTTATTAAAATATTATTTCTTTTCTTTCGTATTAAATATATAAATGGCATATTTCCAATATCTTCAGGCATATTTCCAATACTGCGTCATGTCTTGAAAGTCTGAATAGTTCTGAATATATTGTGATGAGTTATTACCACCGTTCAATAACCTAAATAAGGTTCAATAGCGTAATGGTTTAGACTGCGAAAAATAACGTCACGGATTCGGGCTAGCCATTCAACTATTGTCTAGACACAAACATTGCCGCATAGTTAGAGTGTTAACAGTAATACTAATAGCGTTTGGCATTCTTTAGAGTGATCTTTTTAGTTCTCCGTTTGAATGAAAATTTAATATTTCATTTATTTACCGCAGTTCGATGTCATGCCCCAGAATATGCCCAGTATCCAGTAATACTCTTTCCACTATTGACAAACAATTATACTTTTAAGATTGTCAGGAAGTCAAGACCGCCGTTTTTACTAGCATATCTTATGCTAGTAAAAACGGCGGTCTTATTAAGTGGTGTCACGATGTTGGTTTAGTTTTAAACGATAAAAAAACTAAAATAATGTATATCAGCTCTTCTCATAACCGTGCTAAAACAGTGCCTAATCTCATAGCACACTCACACTCATGCTTACATTCATGTCAAATAAAATCGATGTGCTATTGTCCGTCAATAATTTATACGGACAACCATAGGTACCTAGGTCTCATAATTGATAGCCGACTAAATTGGAAAAAGCATATAAGTAACGTCTGTGACCGGCTAAAATTAATTCTGAGAAAATTTGTACTAACTAAAAACAAAATTGACTTTCCAATTAAATTATTATTATATAAAGCTTTAGTTGAATCAATAACTTCGTACGGTTTGAGTAGCTATGGATTCACATTCAAAACATACAGAGACAAAATTTTTCAACTTCAATTAAGGTTTCTAAAGATAATCGTCCCTCCCAAAGTAAAAAGTAAATATAAAAATAACTACCATATGTTGTTCGCGTATTGTAAAATAATCCCAATCCATGACAAAATCAAATATGTGCTCTTAAAACAACAGTTATTTAACAAAAACCTGCAAACTCTAATATCACATAGCAAAGGTACTCGCGCTATCTCTAATAAAAAATTATATGTGCCTGTGTATAATAAGAATAACTATGGAAAACGCACACTCGAATTTATGATTCCAAAATTAATAAACGAATTACCACCCGCATTACGTTATGAAATAAACCCAAACAACATCAAATCTAAATTAACTAACTACTACTTAGCTTTGCTACATGATAATTATATGAAATAATTAATAATAATGTTGACACATCCTTAGGACACTCGAACGCATTTGTTTCTTTTTCTTTTTTTTACGTGCTCGTCATTGTTATAACGACAAAAACATTTGCACCTAATCTACCCTCACTAAAAATTCCTATATCATGTTCGTAATTATTAATGTAAACTATCTGGTTTATAATAAGTAAACTGCTAAATAATGTTATCGGTATGGACGAACTCCATTTTTCCAAAAAAGCCACTTGGTTTTATAGTACAGTGTATTGTTGTTTTCATTTGTAATTTGTTTTTTTTTCTGAGTATAAATAAATAAAAAAATGCATGTTAAAAAAACCATGTATTCAGGATTGAAACCACCATAATGAATTTCATGAAAATCTGTTTTAATTGTTAATTTTACGTACATTAGTTTTTACATATGCATATATTAGTGCATATTAGTATGAGTATGAGAACACATGTTACAACATTCAAGATTAAATGTTGTAACATGTAAAATGTTTTTTATCGGCCTTACTTCATCGACAGAAACTCTGTTGTGCAAATATCAATTTCAATAGAATTATTCCTTAAAAAAACCATAGATAATCGTATACGGGTATTCTTATAAAAGACAATAAATTAGGGTAGGACAGGAATTCACGTAATATGCGATTATATGAAAATGTTCTGCGGACAAAGTTTCACGCTCAGCGAAACCTTTTATATGAGAAATCATTCAGGCGTGATTTTATTTTATATCTATCTCTAATACATAAATTAAATACGACGAAATGATGAAAAAGGCACCATAGTCAAGTAGTCTTTGAGTCCGGAGAGGCGAGTTCAATCCCTAAGTAAAAACCTAGTCATGATGAGTTTTATTGGAACTTGAATACGATTGTATCATTGGCTTAGATAATAAGAAGTTGACAGGCTCACTACATATCACATTGTCTCAACAGTTCCGGTGCAATATGAATCAAAACGACTAAATTGTCTATACCTGTCATTACACGATATAAAGACGGCGACGGGCTCACCACCCGTCACGTTTTATTAAAAAAATATCTTCGGTGAAGGGATGATCGAAAGGACTTTCTCTGGACCTCTGCCAACCCCTGTATTGGGAATGATACAACAGTAATGACGAAATAGCTTCTACCTTTAAATTACAGTTGTAATTTTTAGTTCGGTTAGTACACATACTATAAGTAATCGTCCTAATATTATAATTATTGCCGCGTTGTTACGATAAAAGAATGTACCACCCACCTACCTTCACGTTTGTTTCGTAAGTGGCAACAAGTCAAAAGAAACTGAGATTGTTTCGGATAGATGGCGGGAAAACTATACAGACAAATACCAAACTTCAATTAAGAAGACAGTTGACAGGCAGCAGCGTCTGAGGTGCTAGGTCTCAATTATTCCGGGGACGAGTGGCGTACTTACCGTTTTTAATGGTATTGCCAGGATCGAGAACAGATGCATAATTTTCTCCATACATTCACGTCGAGGTATCCGAGGCCTCTTGACCCTCCCCTCTTCGAGCGTAATGTATTAATTCATTTATTATATTGTTTGCCAGGCATGGTGATAAAGCAAACCCAATTTATAGTTCAGTTTATGGCTATAACTACCGGTTATTCAACTGCAGATCATAACTTATGGCCTGCAGTTGACTAAGCGGCCGTTACATATGAATGTATAATTACTATGGATTTTTCAAAAACGTATGTACGAATTATATCGTGGGCTTGGACATAAAGACGGCGACTGGCTCACCACCTGTCACGTTGTCCCGAAATTATCTTCGGTGGAAGATGCGTCGAAGGGACTTAATTGTCCAGACAAGAGTCCTGTCTACCCCTGTATTCATAACAGATTTTCAAGAGTCAACTACTCAACATAGGCCTCCCATAAAACTCTCTTGGTATAATATAATATAATAATAATAACAATGTTAGTCGTTATATGAAAAATTATTCTGAGACAAACTCTCAAGTAATCTTCACGTCTATTTACAATATTACTACAGATACTTACTTGAACGTAAAATATACATACAGAAGAGAAAAATTTAAAATTTACAAATCATTGGCCGGTTTCGTCGAGCAATCAAGGCATTTAATTTACATAAAGCGATCCTATGTTATTTTTACGTTCGAACATTTATTGATGACGGAATTATACCTAAACATATTTTCAAACAATTCCCAATACTTTGGTAGATAGAGGTGTAGACAATTAAGACCTTTCGACCCTTTCGCCTTTCACCGAAGACATTATTTAGACAACATGGTTTTTTAAGACAGGTGGTGATCCTGTCGCCGTTTTTCTGACTAAGCCAACAGTATATATTGTACGTAAGTTTGAAAAAACCCATTGGTACGAGCCTTGGGGACCAAGCTCCGGTCTCGTGACTCGAATTTCGATCACCTAACCACTCGGCTATTGTAATCCTTATACATTTTTTATATTATTATTACAAGGCAAATTAAAAAAAAAATGTCACAATAAATTTTCTATGGTATTTGACGATTTTAGTCAAAGAATCAATGAGGCTGAAGAATAGACAAACAAACTTTTCACTGTAATAACTAAAGTTTCGGATTGATAAACTTTGTACTGTTGACAAATGATCGTGAAATAATTTTCCCGGTTTATTTATAAAATTGTTAACGAAGCTTAATTTATAGAAAAAGACAGAAATTTCTCCACGCAATTCCCAATACTGGGGTGGACAGAGGTCTAGTCTAGATAATTAAGTTCTTTCGACCCACCTTCCATCGAAGATATTTTCAGGACAACGTGATAGGTGGTAAGCCCGTCACCGTTTTCATGTCCAAGCCAGATATAATTGGTATATTACTTTTTTAAAAAAACCCACTGGTACGAGCCTGCCACCTGGGGATCGAACTCGGGACTCTTGACTCAAAATTCCGACCACCAAACCACTCGGCTATCGTCTCAATTTTACGTCGCGTATCGGCTTAATTTTATAATAATAAATGTTATTAGTGAACAAATTCTCTATAATTTCCATATTTTATTTACTTAAACTTACTCTTGTATCTTCTTCACAGGATCACATCAATTCACCGGGTTCCATCGAAGTCATGAAAGTGAAATCTAAATTACTTTTTTCTTTTCGTGTCTATGGGTTCTTTCACAAGCTTACGCATGATTTATATAGTTAGCTCGGAGATAAAGACGGGCTCAGCACCTGTCAACTTATTCCAAAAAAATGTTTTTGGAGGAAGTTGTGTCGAAAGAAGTTAATTGTCTAGACCTATGTTTACCACTGTTTTCGGAATTATTAAAAAATAAATATGAAATAAATATCTTCACGCCATTCCCAATACCCCCTGTATTGGGAATTGCAGGGTAGAAAAAGTTCTAGCCTAGACAATTAAGTGCCTTCGACCTTCTTTCCACCGAAGATATTTTCGGAATTATAAAATATTTAAATATATAATAATTTATAATTATTTTTATTTTTATAAATAAAGTATGATAACTTTCAGTTTATGTACACTTAAATATTTAAATCCTACATAACTGCCTGTCTATAATGATCCACTATAGGACATTACCATCATCGGTTACGCTTGGCAAGCGGATCGCCGACCACAATACTAGACATCTCGCTCTTTATAAGCTGCTGTCCTCCGCCGATTTATTTATTTTATTTTTATTTATTTAATCTTTATTAATATTTATTGCACCAAAAGGCGAGCTTAACGCTATACTGCATTTTCTACCAGCTAACCCTACGTAGAACACAAAAAATTGTTAGGGCAGTAAAGGTGAACTGATTTACTGTCTGGTGTTACTAAAAGGCATTACCGTGGGCTGTAGATAGCACTCTAATTAGTATGCTTGAT